>CAUYTI010132133.1:0-28316 GCA_963575145.1 Galago senegalensis | reverse complement strand
CCCTCCCCCTCTTCCTGGGCTATAATTCGGTTATAGCTTTCATATGAAAGCTATAAATTGGTTTCATAATAGGGCTGAGTACACTAGATACTTTTTATTCCATTCTTGACATACTTTGCTAAGAAGAATATGTTCCAGCTCCATCCGTGTAAACATAAAAGAGGTAGGCTTCATATTTTTTAAGGCTACATAATATTTCATGGTGTACATATACCACAATTTATTAATCCATTCATGGGTCAATGGGATCTTGGGGCTTCTTCCATGACTTAGCAATTATGAATTGGGCTGCAATAAACATTCTGCTGCAAATATCTTTGTTATAAAATGATTTTTGGTCTTCTGGATATATATGTAGTACAAGACCTGGTTTTGTTCAGCCTTTACATCAACAAAACTGACTCCTACTCTATTAAATATCACTATGGTTTCATACAGTGATGGCAATAAAGTTCCAATGAAACCCACCTGCCTATCTAGCTTCTATTAAGGGAATCACAGGGCCACCATATCATTCTAAAATACAGAGTGCTACCTCTGTGCATTCTGTGGGGACTATTGAAACCCTAATGGAAACCCTAATGGAAAAATGAAGTCCTAACAGTGACTTTTCAAACAGGCAAAGCTGACTAGGTAATTAAGGCAAAGACAAGAATGAAGACTGTAACTGTGATAATCAAAGGAAACATTTGTTGAGCACTTCCTGCATAACAGGAGTGTTTTGCAGACATTCTCAAATTTAATCCTCGCAACTACTTCACAAAATAGGTTCTATTAGTATCCTCATCTTACGAAGAAGGAAAGAGAGGCTGAGAGGGTCAATCCTTTGCTTAAGGTTCTACAGCTGGTTGGTCATGAAGCCGGAACCAAAATTTGGGTCAGTAAGACTCCACAGCCTATACTCTTTACCCCAAATTCTCCACTTGGCCTAGATCACTCAAGAAAAGTGTTCATGCCAATTGACGTCATCCCTGTGCTTGTCTAGACCTCAACTAATAAATGCAGCTGCTGTTATGCTCAGCCCTGGCCTCTGCTCTGAGGAAGCTGGGAAAACCAAGATTTCTTTTAGTGCTTTATGGTCAATGCTAGGTAGATAAAGGGGATAGTGATAACTTTTATTTGGCTTTTCCCATAAGGATGCAGTTTGTTTAAGCTGGCTTCTGGCAGAGCTGCTCAGCTGAGATTGCTGACGGCACACAAATTGATTTTTCTGGTCTTAGGTTTTCTAAGTGAGGCTTGCTCATGGCCATCTCCAAGGTGCTGTTTCCACCTATTTAGTTGAATTAAGAAGAAATCCCCACTCTATTCAAAGAGCAGTGCAGGAATGCTCAAACTATAATGTGTAGCTGAATCATCAGGGCAAGGTCCCAGGCCCCATGCCAGTACAACTGAATTGAAATTGTGGGGAAAGTGGCCCAGAAATCTGCATTTTAATAAGCATGCCAGTTGCATCCCACACAGCCTAGTGGAACCTGGGACAGAGAAACTTTCAGTGGCACCTGGTCAAAATGCTTAATCAAACCTGAATCAGCTGAGGCTACATGAAAGCTCAGTCCCAGGTTCTAGTCCCGCTTGTACCAATTAATTACCTGTGAACTTACACTACCTGCAATCTTACATAAATCATTTACCCTCGTTTGGCTTCTATTTCCTTATCTGTAGAATGAAATTAACAATAATATCCTCCTCCTGATAAAGTTATTGTAGATCAAGTGATAAATTATGCCTAGGACAATTTCTCACTAACACTGTGGTTGTTGTTGCTGTTGTTTTGCTGTTGGAGCACATCCACAGTTCCTGATAGGCTCCAGGGGTGTCCAACCTGCAGCCCACAGGCCATATGTGGTTATGTGAGGATTTATTTTGCTTATCTATGTTGACAGATATCATGAAAATTATGTATGAGTCTTTGCTCATCAGCTTTCATTAATGTTTGTGTATTTAATGTGTGGCCTAAGACAACTTTTCTTCCAGTGTGGCACAGAGAAGCCAAAAGGTTGGACACCCCTGCAAAGTTTTGTCACAATACATGCTTTAGCAGAACATCTTGAAGTGGGGTGTTTTGTGTTTGCACATATGTGCACATATGTGTTGAGTGTGTTTTTTTTGTGACATGACTGTAAAAAAGGTAGGGATTCAATGAATCAAAAGCTTGGTGTTCATTTATTAAACCAAACTCTTCCCCTCTGTATGTTACACTCTGCTATATTTTAAGTAGAGCAAAATGAATATGACACAATGATCTTGCAGCTTAGAAGAGGATATATATGTACACAGCCAACTTTAATATAATATAATCTTACTGAGTTGTAAAGAACAATTAAACCCTATGTTTAGTGACAACGTTTATGTTTATTAACATATAAAATATGAGATCTGACAATTGAGTTTGTGAACTTGCCACCATGTACTTATGTTGGCAGCACTATACAAACAACTTGGTAAGGTTTCATAACAGTGGCATATCAGTGTTTTACAGCTGTGTTCATGTTAACATGAGGCGGTGTCTTGCTAAGTGGCAATCATTATTGATGTGTGTTTTTGTGTGCCATTGTGAGAATGTTGGAGCTTGAATTAGAGCAATGAACAAACATTTATAAATTTCTTGTTCAACTTGGCAAGAGTGGAGGTGAAATCAGGGACATGTCAGTTCAATTTTATAGTGATAATGCCATGAAAAAAATGACAGTGTAAAAGTTGATTAAATGTTTTCCTGAGGGGAGAGAAAGCACCACTGAGGAAGAGAGGTCAGGGCTTCCATCAATGAGCAGAACTGATGAAAACCTTTAAAAAATCCATCAAATTGTATGTTAGAATTGTCAGCTGACTCTGAGAATCATGGCAGACCAAGTAAACCTCAACAGAGAAATAAGTAAGGAAAATCTTTTGTTGTTGTTGAGACAGAGTTTCATTTTGTTGCCCTTGGTAGAGTGCTGTGGTGACACAGCAACCTCCAGCTCTTGGGCTTAGGCGATTCTCTTGCCTCAGCCTCCCAAGTAGATTGGACCACAGGCACCCACCACAACTCCTGGCTATTTTTTTGTTGCAGTTTTGGCCAGGGCAGGGTTCTAACCCACCACCCTCAGTATATGGGACTGGTGCCCTACTCACTGAGCCACAGGTGCCAACCAAGTAAGGAAAATCTTAACTGAAAATCTTAGTCAACAACTCATGGCTCTTGTATCATGACAATGTAACAGTTTACATGGCACAGTCTGGGAGAGTTTTTAGTCAGTAAACAAATAACTGTATGGCAACATCCTCCCTACTTCCTGAATCTGGCCCCCAGTGACTTTTGTCTTTATCTGAAGATAAAGGAAATATTAAAAGGAAGACATATTGATGGTGTTCAAGACATTAAGAGTAATACAACAATAGCTTTGATGGCCATTCCAGAAAAAGGGTTCCAAATTGCTTTGAGGGATGAACTAGGCACTGGCATTGGTACATAAATTTCCAAGGGGAGTGCGTCAAAGGTGATGTTCAGTGAAGAGGTATATGGTATGTTTTGGGAATGAGTTTGTGAACTTAATTGTCATATGTTGTATAATATAAAGAATAACATAACATTCAGAAACTATGACATAGGACACTTGCCATATTCAATTCTTGTCACACCTTTATGTTGGTTCTAATCTTATCACAACTTAGAGGGCCAGAAACGAATTGCAAAGAGCTGAGATGATTCAGTGGGATACACAGGGCTGGGATTGTTTTCCTTTGAAATTATGCCTGTGTTCAGATCATTTTCATTGTATAGAATGTTCCCTTCTCTTTTTCTTCCCTTATCTATGTAGAGTGGAACCTCTGTGAGTTGACCACTCAAGGGACTGTAACAAACTGGTCAACATTCAAAGTTGGTCAACATAAGGAACTACACCTATCTTATTGATATGTACATGTGGTGCATGTCCAGTCTATGAAAATTAGGTCAACTACAGGAGGTGGTCAGTGTAGAGAGATGGTCAACTATGGAGGTTCTACTGTATTAAAAATTCTTCCTGGGTCCTTCCCTGACTTCTTTTGGCACTCATGGGTCTCCCTCTCCTCTGAACTCCAGTTCTGTCACACATCCATCAAATATTCATGAAGTACCTTATTAGGAGAGCAAGCAGTAGAATGTCTGGGGATGAGGTCAAGGAGGCAGATTGTGGCCAGGACCAGATTATGACCTTGGGGCCTCAGCATGTAATTTGGATTTTCCTTGGAGTGACAGAAATAGCCTTTGGGGTTTGCAGCAGTCATCTTTGACATGACTTACATTTAGAGAAGATCCCTCTGGTTGCCGTGTGAACTACAGACTGTATGGATCAGGAGCAGAAGCAGGGAGACAAATTAGGAGGTCTCAGGATACTCCCAGTAAAAGGAAAAGGCAGCTTGGACTATGGTCTCACTGTTGGAGGTCTTGAGAAGTTGTTGGATTTGAGATATAATCTAAAGGAAGAGCTGATGTGACTGATTTGGTGGGAGTAGATGTAGAATATAAGATAAAGAAAGATAATGTCCTTTCATGTGGCTTATGTTCTACAGTGAGAATCTGCGCTATACCCATAGTTGCTGTAACAAATTATCACAAACATTAGAGCTAAAAACAATGCATATTTATTATCTTATGGTTTGGAGGTCAGAGTCCAAAATTAGTGTCACTGGGTAAAAGTTAAAGTATGTGGGCTGTGCTGTTTTCTTTTGAAGTTTCCAGGAGAGAATCAATTGCCTTCTTTTTCTGGCTTCTAGAAGCTACTTGCATTCCTTGGCTCATGGTTCCTTTCTCTGTCTTCCACATACATGTCTTCTTCTAACCCTCTACTCTCATTGTCACATCACCTTCTGTGAGTGTGATCCTCCTCTCAAGATCCTTGGAATTACCTTGGGCCCAACTAAATAATCCATGAAAACCATATCATTTCAAGATCCTTAATTTAATCTGTAAAATCCTTTTGTCATATAAGAATATATTCACAGGTAATAGGGATTAGGATGTGAACATCTTCAAGAAGCTATTATTCAGCCTTCTAGAGAACCCAAAGAACTAATAGAAAAATAAACCAATAATTTAATGTCCAATACTGATGTTTAGAAGAACATAGAGCAGGGTAACAGAATAGAAAGTGAATGGTGGTGGTGTTGAGGGTGGGGAGAAACAAATGGGTTGCTGATTTTGATAAGAATGTTGAAAACATTCTCAGAAACAAAGATCCTACTAATAAAGAGTCAATCACTATGCTAATGTCTGGGGGAAGGGCATTTCATGGGAGGACTGGCAAGTATAAAAGGATCCTGCAGTAGAAACAAACTGGATGTATTTGAGGAACTAACCCAAAAGGCTGGCATGATTTGGAGGATAGACAGTGGACAGGAGAAAAAGATAAAGTTGAAGAACTTGCCGGGATCACATTAGAGAAGGCAAGAAGGGTGACTTTGAGGATAATGCTGGGAGAAAAGCAGTGCTTGAGTTACGGTGGGCAGTCCACAAGTAGTCTCTTTTTGTTTTGTTAGTTTTTTAAGAATAATGAAGCCATCAAAAGAGAGTGAGTGATAGGATGTGGTCCACAAAGCCCTCTGAGCTGAAGGGATAGATGAGAGAAGATGAGGACTGCTGCTTCAGTCAGAGTTCAGTTGGGAGGCAGAAACCACACCAATTACTGGAACAGAGAAAGCTTAAAGAAGCTTAAGAACAAGGAAAAAAGTCTTCTTATTTACTCACTTTATTTTCCATTTTTGGGCACTCTTCTTTCCTTGTATAGACCCAAGTTTTCATCTGGTATCTTATTTCTACACTCAGAAAAACTCCCTTTCCTTAGAGTGAATGTTCCTTTAAACATTTCTTGTAGTTTAGGTCTGATGGTGACAGTCTCTAAGGTTTTTGTCTATCTGAAAGAAATCTTTATTCTGAATTTTTTTTTTTTTGAAAAATGTTTTCACTAGATATAGAACTATAGCTTGGTAGAGTTTTCTTTCAGAACTTTAAGGATGCCATACCTTTGTATTTTGATTTGCATGATCTCTGACAAAAACAAACATACAAACAAACTTCTTTTAATTTTCATCTCTGTTCTTCTGTATATAATTTTTGGGGGTTGCTTTTACACTTGTCTCTTTTTCACTGTTTTTCAGCAATTCGATTCAGATTTGTTTTGGTGTGGTTTTCTGTTTGGTTTCCAGATTGGGATTCCTTTGATCTGTGGATTTATAGTTTTCATCAAATTTGGAAAAATTTCAGCCATTGTGTTCTAGCTCCATCTTGCCTTCTGGGTCTCCAATTATACATGTTTTAGACCACTTGGTGTTGTTTTATAGGTCACTGAGGATTCGTTCTCTGTCTCTCTCTCTCTCTTCTGCTTCCCTTCATTCAGGGTTAGATTTATATCATCTGACCCTAGGTGAAGACTTACCTGTCTCTGTCCCCATTTTCTTGCACACAAGTGTTTCTCCCAATAAAATCCTTGCATACTTAATCTCTTTTGGTGTCAGCTTCTTGGAGAATTTGGAGTAACATGGTTTCTATTGACTAATTTTTTTCTTTTGATGTGTCGTCTTTCTTTAAAGAGAGCTAATGTTTGTTTTGGTGACCAGTTAAATTACTTACAGGTAAGTTTGATCCTTTCAAGGTCTGTTTACAAACTTTATTAGGGTGTACGTATTAATGCCTTTACTTTAAGATAATTTAGCCTTACTATTAAAGTTTGACCTTTTTGGGTTATCTACTGAATGTCTTAGGTATTCAACTAATTCTCTCTACTTAGATTGATTAGAACATGAACATTTCCCAGTCCCAAGAATTGTTCATTTTATTTTACATTGTTCATTTGCCTGGCTTCATGGATCCCCAGATTAGTGTATAGCCAAAAACTAAAGGGGACCATTATATGTATTTGTGGACTTATTTCTCTTATATATCTCTCTCCTCAATGGTACTCTGCTTTGCAAATTCCAGTTGCATCAGGATGTCCAAGCAGTAGTCTCTGTCTCCTTAACTCAGCACAACACACTGGATTCTACTTGGGTCTAGCAGTCTGTCTACCTCCCTGTCTGTGCCATGGGGTGGAAATTACCTGCATGCAGAAATCTGGGGGCAATTATAGAGCTTTCCTTGTTTGGTTTCCTTTTGCTCAGGGACCATAGTCCTATGATCACCTCTTGTCCAATAAGACATTCTAAAACAAGTTACTCCTTTATGTAGTGAAAGTCCAAAAAGATAATTTAATACATAAAATTATTAGCTTGTTGTTATATAGGTAACTGGAAGAATATAAAAACAAACTCTAAAGTATCGTGGAAAAAACAACTACAGAGAGCAGCTACTAAGCCTAGGGTTGATAGAACAAAGGGAAGAGATTTGGATTATTAAAATTTGCAAATTTAGAAGAGAAGCCCTGTGAAGCTAAACTTAGATATATGAGGAAGTGTTGGTGTTGGTGTCTCTGAGCTTGGAGGAGTGCCCTGTGGGCTTGGAACCCAGATATCCTAGGAGAGGGTGCTGGCTGATTGGTGCTGGTATCTTCTTTGGCAGTTTCATGAAGCTGTTTCTAAAAATATTCTTAAAACTGACAACTGGATTTAATTGCTAGTATTGAGAAGGAATTGCTGCCCCAGGGTGAATAAGCATTGTTAGAGTGCTGCCCATGTGCCATCAGCAGTTAGGAACCCCACAAGAAACCCACTGGATAGGGGCAAAGTCTTTCTCTCCCCCAGTTTTCCAGTATCCCTCTCAATTCCTTCTATGGTCAGAACCTAATATAGATCAGCTGGCAAAGGAGAAACGTAGTTTGCAGAGCCCCAGCCCCAATGCGAGAGCAGAGCATAGAAGCATGAGTTTGAAAATGAGACTGAATGGTTTCATGACTATTATGGCTACATTCTAGTTTGGGGCCTGAGTAACTGGGTAAAAGGTGCTGCTGTCAACTGAGCATGGAAGATTGGAGGAAACATAGGTTCCAGCCTTACCCCAAACCTAATGAATCTGAATTACCAGGGGAGAGATCTTAGGGCCTCAATTTTCATAAATACTAGACATGATTCTGATCAGGAAAATTTGTGGAAACTGTGGTCTACATCAAATTGCTCATTCAAAGATAAAATAAAGGACAGAATTGAGAGCTTAGAAATGGAATCTTACTTTTGTGGTTAATTGACTTTCAACAATGGTATCAAGACAATTCAGTGGCTGAAAGAATTGTGTTTTTCAATAAATGGCACAGGGACAACTGCATATTCACAACACATATAAAAATTAACTTGAAATGTATTATGGACCTAAATGTAAGAGTTTAATGAAACTCTTGGAAGAAAATTTAGGAGTAAGTCTTTATGATTTGGGGTTAGGCAATGATCTTTTAGATATTATACCAAAAGCATAAGCAATATAATAAAAAAACTGGTGTTTATCAAAATTAAACTTTTTTTCATCAGTAGATGAATGAAGACACAAAAGTTGGCATATATAGACAATGAAATATATTCAGCCTTAAAAAGGAAGATGGCTCAGTGCCTGTGGTTCAAGCAGCTAAGGCACCAGCCACATACACCTGAGCTGGCGGGTTAAAATCCAGCCTGGGTCTGCCAAACAACAATGACGGCTGCAACCAAAAAATAGCCAGGTGTTGTGGCAGGTGCCTATGGTCCTAGCTACTTTGGAGGCGGAAGCAGGAGAATCACTTGAGCCTAGTTGTTGGTGGGTGCTGTGTGGTTTGATGCCACAGCAATCTATCCAGGGTGACAGCTTTAGGTTCTGTCTCAAAAAAAAAAAAAAAAAAGGAAGAAAATTGTGAGGACATATTCTACAACATGCTGAAACTTAAGGAACTAAGCTAGTCACTAAAGGCTTTCACTTGGATGTGATACCTACAGCAGGTAAATTCATAGAGACAGAAAGTAGAATGGAGAGAGACAGGAAGATAAGCAGTTATTTTATGGGTATATAGTTTATTTTTTGGAAGATGGAAAAAGTTCTGGAGATTGATGGTGGAAATTTGCACAACAATATGAATGTACTTAACACTATTGAACTATACACTTAAAATGGGTATGATAATAGGGCAGTGCCTGTGGCTCAAAGGAGTAGAGTACCAGCCCCATATGCTGGAGGTGGTGGGTTCAAACCCAGCCCCAGCCAAAAACTGCAAAAAAAAAAAAAAAAAAATGGGTATGATAATAAATTTTATATTGTGTATATGTTACCACAATTTGGAAGTAAATAAATAAGAAAAGTCTAAAAACATTCATGCCTCAAACAGATTATCAAGAAAATTAAAAGACCATTGCCACCAAATCAGAGAAAATATTTGCAAATTATTTATCTCACAAAGAACTCGTGTCCAGAAAGCATAAAGAAGACTTACAATCCAATATGATGATAACCCAGTTTAAAAAGGGACAAAGGACTTGAATAGATATTTCTCCAAAGAAGATATACAGATGGCCAATTAACACATTAAAAAGATGCCTGAAATCATTAGTCCTTCCAAAAATGCAAATCAAAACCACAATGGAATCCCCTTCCTGCCACTAGGATGGCTATCATCAAAAAGACATACAACAACAAGTGTTGGATAACAAATGTTGGCAAGGCTGTGGAGCAATTGGAACCCTCATATATTGCTGGTGGTATTATAAAATGATGCAACCACTTTGGAAAACAACTTGGAAGTTCCTCAAAATGTTAAACAGAGTGTGTCTGGTACTGGTGGGGAATGGGGAGAGGTGAGCAGCGATCACGGGAGGCCTGGCTTTTTCCTTGGCTGTGGCCTCTTCTTGGAGGAGTGCCTGGCACTGCAGGAGGCTCCATCCGGGCCTGCCAGGGGTGAAAGATGATGGGTCTGGAGACAGAATGCCTCCAGCAGGCAGAATCAGAGAGGGCCTTTGAGGAGACTTTCTCCCTGGAAATCTAGAGGCGTGTGTGGGCTTAGCATCAAGGTAGAGGACAGGAGGGTAGAAAGAGAGGCCTCAGGCTGGGTAGGGTGAGACCTAGGGAGCCCACAGAGTCTTCTGAGCTCACCTTCCGAGTATGGGCACTATCTCCTCCACATCTTCTCCCTGTATCCCTGACTTGGCCTCAGACTCTGCCTCTCCCTGGAAGACCCCTCAAAATCTTGCTCTGGGGCAAAGCTGCCCTTGGAGATGCACTCTCAACATCTCACCGGCAAGGCCCACAGGCACCTTGCAGGTACAGGCCCCAGACAGTCACTGTCATTTCTTCTGCCAACTTCTCCCGAGGGCCCCACCTGGGCCAGAAACCAGGGAGCTGGGCTCACATGCCATCCTTGCCCCTCAGCCTTGTCCAGTCAATTCTCCCTTCCTAAGTGGCCCCCTGCTTGGTAATGACCACTGGGAAATTCAGGCCCTGCCCCCTCCCCAGTGGCCCCCAGCCTACCATCTTGCCAATGGGGTCACCCCTTGTGCAACAGACAAAGGATCTGTGGGAAATGCCCACCTGACTTTCCTGCTCCCATGACTTTCCATTAGGAGGAACAATTGTCTTTCCTTCCCCTCCCTGTTACCTCAATATCTGTTGTTAGAAAAAGATTAAGAATACAACCAGGTCTGGCTCAGCATGTTTTCAAAATAATGCCTATCTCTCAGGTTAATTTTTAGTTTTGGAAGTTTATTTTTAATTCTCTACCAGAATTAAATGTGATTTATACACCACTATTACAATATTGCAATATTCTGTATTTTGTTTATATATTTACTTTTACCAGTGACCTTTATACTTTCATTTGCTTTCTATTTTTTTATTTAATTTCCAAGGAGAATCACTTGCAAGTCAATCTGTTTTCCCCCATCTATTCTTTCTCTCAAGTGTCTATTCATCCTTCTGAGTAATTGCTTATTGCCCTGCAACAAAATTACCTATATTCCTCATCTCCCTCTCCTCTCTAAAATGAAGACATATAAGTATTTAGGTCTCATTGGGATACTGGGCAATCATTCTGTGTGTATGGTAACAATAAAATCTATACAGCTTTTCTCTTATTAATCTGCTTTATTATGAGTTGATTTTTTGGAGAATCTTCTGCAGACAAATGAGAAGTTTTTTCTTTGCCCCAACAATAGCAAATGTATACAACAATAGCAAATGTATACAAACCGAAAACAGGGAAGTGGCTATTATCTAGGGCAAGGGAAGGGGAAATAAGGAGTACCTGCTAATGAATATTGGCAACAAGAAAGAAGTTAAACTCTGTAAAATAATTTAAAGAGGTTTATTCTGAGCCA
This sequence comes from Galago senegalensis, assembly GCA_963575145.1. Classification (NCBI taxonomy): domain Eukaryota; kingdom Metazoa; phylum Chordata; class Mammalia; order Primates; family Galagidae; genus Galago; species Galago senegalensis. The sequence goes on along the minus strand of CAUYTI010132133.1, from coordinate 17,102 downwards.
AATTTGAGGAGGACCTTGGCCCAGAGCCATACCCAAGAAGCCTTGAGCACATGGACTCACTGTGGTTGGGTTACGGTTTGGTCTTATACATTTCAGGGAGACAGGAATTACACATAAATCATAAATCAATACATCATTTAGCCTAAAAAAAGTGGGATATCTTGAGGGAGGGGGGGCTTACAGGTTATAGATGAGTTTAAAGATTCTTTGATTTGTAATTGGTTAGAGACATGAAACTTTATCTAAAGGTTTGGAATGTTTTAAGTTAAGATAAGGGAGTCTGGGCAGTGCCTGTGACTCAAAAGGGTAGGGTGCCGGCCCCATATGCTGGAGGTGGTGGGTTCAAACCCAGCCCCAGCCAAAAACGGCAAAAAAAGAAAAGGATAAGGGAGTCTGTGAGTTAGAGACAAACCACCAGATGTATACCCAGACTACAGTAATCTATTAATTAAACTGATGAATTGCAGGTATGGCTGCAGCTTTGCCTTGCATAGACTTAGGCCTGTTAATGAGTTACAAATGTCATTTCCAAGAAGGGAGGGGCTGTGATGAGGCTTGTTGGACCTCCCTTCTCACGGCCAGCAACTCAGCTTTAGAGTATCTTGGGGGTCCCCTTGGCCAAGAGGGGGTTCATTCAGTCAGCTGGGGGGAATTTAGATTTTACATTAGTTAACAGTATGAAGTTTCTTTTGGGGTGATGGGAGCATTTTAAACATAAATTATGGTGATGTTTGTACAACTCTACACTAAAAATTGTTGAATAATGAGATTAAAAAGTGAATTTTATGGTATGTAAATTGTATCTCAACAGAAATGGTTGGTTTTCTTTAAAAATTATTTTTAAAAAGGAAGTTCCATAAGGCAGAGATTGTGGTCCATCTGATGCATCCTCAGTGCTCAGAATAGTACCTGGCAGAGTCACACTATGTGGAATGACTACTATTTAGAACAGTGACTGTGTCAAATTTTAAAGAAATTTATGTTTCTTATAACACCTACTGTCCTACTGTGGGTTTATAAAATATACTGAGATATTAATACATATTTTTTACTAAAATAAAGCCAAGAAAATGGATTTAGAGAAGTCCAACCTTATTCAGCCTGAAATCAAGGAAGCTGGCGTCCAAGCCAGACCCTAGTTTCCTATATCCGGTCTGTGTATATTGCATCTAATTAGTGCCATAGAGCATGAGGATCAGTCCTTGATTTCTACCATTGCACTGATCATCTTCTAATTTGACCTGAACTCTTCTTTAATTGGTTATCTCAGCCAACTGGTCACTTAGCTGCTGTGCCTCAATTTCCTCATCGGCAAAATGAAAAATAAGATGTTTTCCTGAGAGGGTTGTGAAGATAACACTTATTCTGGGCATATGATAAATGCTCAATATGTAATAGTCATTGAATACCCTAAGTGACCCAAACTCCAACAATTTGTGCTCTGGGCACTACACAAGATTCTGGAATGGGAGTCTTTCCTTCCATACACACTGCAAGGCAGTTATTCTAACCACCATTTTTCTAGGTGACTGAGTCTCAGAGATGTAAGTGAAACCAAGGTTACATGACTAGTATCTGCTCCTCTGTGTGATAATAAATCAGCCAGGAGAGCCCTGCTATTTTGCCAACATTTAAGCTCCCAACCACTAGTATCCCCTTATCTGTCTGTAGCTGACTGTTTTGTGCTTAAACTGACTTACTGGTTTCAATTGCTATGAAGTTACATATAAAGAAGTAACACAGTGCTTCCTGGGTAACAATTGGTTTAGTACCTATAGCTGCAACCCAATACTCTTTGGATTTAACGAAGTAAATGAATGTTTCAACCAAGACTTTCTTCGAGATCTGATTTGTTTTTTAAGAAATCCCATTTTGGGACTGACTCCTCGATCTGATTTCTGGAATATCATTACAGTGTGAGACAGAATGAGCTCTTGCTTATAACTAAGGTTGTGTGTCTCCACGTGAGTAGAATACTTTGCTTTTTATTGCATCTCTCTTATAATACAGTGCAGGTTTGCACTTTCCATGGGGCCGTTTAAATTGGTATAAAAAATTTGTTAAGCCAGGCTAATTTTGAACATTTTGAAAGCTTTTATTAACATTTTTTTTGTTTTTTAATAATAAAACAATTAAATTAGGATAAAAATTATTATAAAGCTTTAATGTATGATGTAGCCTGTTTTCCACTTCCTCTTAGCATTATAAATCAAATTATGTCATATTTTCCCTTAGCACTCTATAATTGTTTCTTTAAATTGAAATTTTCTTTCTTGTATCACATATCACAAACCTAATATTTTTCTGGAGAATCAAAAGAAAGCTAAAACAGCTTTCCATCAGGTAAAGATGTTTTGTTTATTGAATGTTCGATTTTAATCTTAATTGCTTGAAATTGTGATATTTTGTGAACTAAAATAGGAAAACACATAGATATAAAGTTATTTAAGGATATATAGTTCATAGGGATTGAAATTAAGGTAATCAAACTTCTTAAGCCTCATAATGTGTAAAAGGATTAGATTATTAAAATTTTCTTTGGTTTTTATTTTATAGTATCCAATTTTCTTTTCCACTAAGAATTTAGGTAACCCAAGCTGAGTTTGTAATTAGTGTCTGACAGCTATCTAATAAATTTTAAAAAAACACCCATCTTCCTCATCACTATAAATGTGATTATTGGAGAAACAGATATGGTCATAAAAATGAAACAGATCCTCATCATTTTCAGAAGGGTTTGGCACTTCTGAGAATGGCACATAGTAGGTAGGCTACCAATATTAGCTGTAATCATCACCAACACTACCACCACCATCATCATTATCATCATCATTGTCACCATCATGTTTCCAAAATCTTGGTGCCCTAAATGAGTGTTGCAGCCTTTGGTTAAGGGAGCAAGCTACCATGTTCACCAAGTGAAAGTTATTTTCTTCATGTGTTCAGTCTCTATTGACTGAGAAAAGAAAATGTCCATTGGTAAGAACTAAATTATGCTCACCGTGAACTAGTGTGACTTAAGAACTTGAACTTGAACTCTTCTTTCTTTTTAAAATGAAGTGTTAGATTGATAGAAATGGAAATTTTATGGAAATGAGGATCTTAACTTTACAAATCCTTTGAAAATTTTGCTGACAATGACTTTATGGACAGGAAGGAAGACATATGTTAGTTGATATTACAGTTGGCGAATTTATCTCTAATGGTATGTTTTGGGGTTGTGTCTAGTTCAATTTTTTTCTCAAGTTTTGAAGAAGAATGCTTTAATAAATATAGTTATAAATGTACAGATAAAATGAAATCAAGCCAGATAGTCCATATGTTTGAATATTGGGATGAAATCAACAAACTAGTACTTGAGGAAGATAAATATTATATTTCGTGTTTTACCCCAAATTCCAAAATGCACAAAACATAATCACATGCAAACATACACTTTATGTTTTTAGACTGAGGCACACCAGGTTTGGTTATTGATTTTGATAACAAGTAGGTAGAAATAATTCTGGAAAACATTTTGGAAGTTTTAAAAATAATTAAACATGCAACTGCCATATTACTTAGGAATTGCACACCTGAGCATTTGTCCTAAAAACCTCAATAAGATGTTCACATAGAAATCTCTGCACAGATTTCTATGGCACTTTTATTGCTCAAAGCCAAAAATTGGAAACAACTCGATCCTTCCCAAAAGGTGAAGGATTACACAAACTGCTGCATCCGTTCTGAGGACTACCGCTCAGCCATAGAAGAAACAAAACTACCAGTACCCACAACAACGTGGATGAATATGCAGAGAATTATGCTGAGGGAAAAAAAGTCAATCACAAAGGTTACCTAGGTATGAGTGTATTGATATATCATTCTTCAAATGATAAAATTATAGAAATGGAGAATGGATTAGTGGTTGCTAGAGATTAACTACGGGGGTGTGGGTAGGAAGGAAATGGGTGTTTAGCTACGACAGAGCAGCATGTGTCTTGTTAGGTCTAGGCTAAAGTAGAAAAATACCAGTTAACTCCTAGCAAATTCCTGGGCAGCAAGCCCTCAACAAAATGGAATAAGTCTGGTTCACTCCCAAGATAGATGGGAAAGTACTCACTAACTTCTGGCTTGACTAACTCCCTGGAAACGAACTGACTATCCCCAGACTGACCTTTAAACAATATCAGGTGGAGAGAATACTGAGACAAAGATGTATGGAGGGAAAGTACTGGAACTAAGAAGTATGGGAAAATATTAAAACAAGATGTATGACATATAGCTAACTAACCGCAAAATGCTGCTTCTGTACAATACTTGCTTACTATCCCACCCAAATGCATGTGGACAGCCTGTGTGCCAACCAGGTTGCAGACCAAGCCTTAAAAACCTGACTCCTTAAGCACGTGGGACTGCTCTCAGAAACTCTATGTTGGGACACTGAGGCAGTCACTGGCCAGCTCTTCAATAAAAGGACTCTGCTGTAAATTTGGCTTGTTTGGTAGTGTGGTCTGTTTGGAACTCCTGGGCACAACAGTCTTAATCCATTTTCTGTGGCTATGACAATGCCACAGACTGTGCTGGACAACTTATAAAGAGAAAATTTTATTTGGCTCACAGTTCTGGAGACTGGGTATTCTAAAAGCATGGCATCAGCATCTGGCCAGGGTCATTCCATGGCAGAAGGTGTAAGGTGGAAGTAAGCATGTGAGATGAAAAGTGGAGGAAATTGGGCCAAACTCACTCATCCTTTTCATCAGGAACTTATTCCCTTGATAGCTAATCTACTCCAGCAAAAAACAGCATTGATCCATTCATTAAAAGAGACCTCATGACTCAATCACCTCTTCAAGGACCTACCTCTTAATACTGTTAGAGTAGTAATTAAATTTCAACTTAAGTTTTAGAGGGACAGTTCAAACCACAGCAATGGGGATTGTTGCTGATGGAAATGTCCTGTTTCTTGACTGCATCAATGCTAATATCCTGTTTGTGACATTGTACTCAGTTTTGTAGGGTGAGATCACTAGGGAAAAGTCTGTACTAGATATTTTTCTTTTACTTCTTACAATTACGTGCAAATCTATAATTATCTCAAATAAAAGGTTGAATTCATACCAGTACACACAGAGACACAGAAGTAGGTAGAGTCTTAGTCATACAGACTTCAGCTATCTTAATTTGACCAGTCAAGAGAATAAATGGTCATTCTCTATTCTTTACTGTTCAGACCACATCTGAATGTCATGTTTAGTTCCAAAAATTACATTTTCAGATGAACATTGACAACAGAGAGAAGGCTTGCCAGCAAGAGCAAAGGCCTGAAAATTATATCAAGTGAAGAGGGTTGAAGAGGTTGTGAATATTTAACCTGGGTAAGAAATAACACAGGAGGCATATAAAAATTGGTCGCAAAAATCTGAAGGACTATCAACCCCATTATTTCTTCAGGCAGTGGAAGTATTAATGTGTGGAAGTTGTCCCAAAATAGAAAAAATGGCTTTGTACATGATCAGTGGATAGGACACAAGTTCCTGTTACTGGAAAGAAGAACCGCCCCTTCTGACTAAGTAAGCATTTTGGCTTTTACACTGGTCTTCTATAAGTTTGACTAATTTGTATCAGTCTCCTTGATCCCATTCAACTCAAGTACAATTACCAGATTGAAAATATTGCTGAGTTGGGAGCCAGTTCTAGAACCACAGAAAACTCATAATTTCATTGACATCCTATGCAAGTCATCACAAAAGTTTTGAGACACATAAAAATCAAGAAATGTAAAATCCACGTGGATGGAAACGAATGAAGCCCTCACAGCAACACTGATAAACTGAACAAGTTGAAACTTGCATGAGTGAATCAGAAAGGATACTGTCCATTGTGTTTCTTGGAGGTGAGATAATGGACCATAACATAGTCTATCTCAAAATGTGACCCATGTCTGAATTCTGTCTTGATGACCAGGAAATAATGCTGACAACTGCATTTCATGTGTTAAACATTGTTCAGGTCTTATAGCAGGTCCTCCCAGGACTAGATATTTCGGCTAAATTGCCATACATTTTAAATCCAATGACATTACATTATCAGTGTTTCTCTTTCTATTCTAGCTCGGTCTGTTCAGGCTGATTTAACAAAATGCCATAAATTTGGTAGCTTCTAAACAACAGACATTTGTTTCTCATGGTTCTGGAAGCTGGGAGGTCCAAGGTCAAGCTAGATTCAGTGTCTGGTGGGGCATGCTTCCTGGCTCATAGATAGTAGCTTCCAGCTGTGTCCTAGGTGATGGAAGAGGTAAGGGTCTCTGTCAGACCTCTTCTATAAAAGCACTAACCTCATTTATGAAAACCCCACTGTCATAGCCTGATCACTTTCCAAAAGCTCTACCTCCTAATATCACCCTACCTTGGTGATTAGGTTTCAACATACAAATTTTGGAGGGAAATAGCGTATGTCTATCTCTAAATTCTAATAACTTAAATTAGTGTGAGAGTCTGTGAAGTGCAAAAGAATTATGTGAGAATTTTTCTATGATACTTTATATGTAAATGGATTTTGAAACTCTCATCTTTAATCTCCTTAATGTTTTGGGAAACTATTGGCAAAGAAATCCCTCAACAAGATACTGATTAATTAATAGTAGATTTAGAAAGTCAGAGAATCTCTGTCAAGATGTGGGGATCACACAGAACTTTTCTTGATAAATATACAATTAAAAACAAAGGCAAGTAAATTGTTCTGGAAGAGTTTTTTCCATGGGAGAAGATTTCTTTCACTCAAACCATACCAAAATCTGAGGGGCTTTTCCTGCTTCTTAACAAAGAAAACTATATTTATAGTCATGATGTTCTAATCTGAACAATTCAGTCCTCCCTTCCTGGGCTTTGATGGATAAGCACCATCACATACATATTCATTTGACTCTTTTTTTTAGCCCTTATGCAAAGTGTCTTTCTTTGGTTAAGACATTCTGTCTTCAGCTATATCAATTGAATTGATAAGGTTACAGCTATATTTTCATCAGTTCTATTCTCACCAGAAGATATCCCTGGTTCTCAAGTTAGGTTTCAATGTCTCCTAGGCCTCCTTCATCATGCATTGTACAACCATATTTTCAGTTGTGTTTCTCCTACAGATGGCCACTCTCATTTATGCCATCTCAGTTTTTACTAGTTTCACTGCAAAGCTTGGGGGCTCATTCGTCTAATTCCCTTTGTAGTGACTTTAGCAATCACAGAGCCAACCTATAAAAGTCATGTTTTCTCAGTTCTAAAGTGGAGAGGGACAATATTTTAGGGAATAAAAGTGAATTTTCTAAAAAGGAATATTGTCAAATTTCTTAAAATATTGGCATTTAACAAACTAAAGATTTATTATCTGCCCCTCTCTCCTTTACATTCAGGGAATCTAAAGTCCTGCTCAATAATAATAATAATACTTTTTTTTAAGAAAAGGAGGGAAACACTGTAAGATAATTGAGACAAGAAGAAAACACTGCTGCCTCCCTCCTCATGTCCCAGAGATGGAAGCAACTGAGTATGCTGGAAAAGTTTAATTTCTACTCTGTAGCATATTAGTGTTATGTAACAGGGCTGAGTCCAACATGTGTGCTGTGACCCCCAAACCTAGTTCACTCCGGGTGGCTTACATGTATACTATTGTCTTGGAGTATTATTCATGTTCCTTTTCATTCTCGAAAGTATCCCCAGTTTGGATGATAAATGATATGATCATCCTAATTATGTGGCTTCTTAACTACAAGAGTGGGTTAGGTTTCTGGATGAGAAATGAAAACACTGAACTGACAGGAAAAACATACTAAGAAAGAAAGGGAGAGGGGACATACTAATCCTTAGCTTCCAAGGTCTTGGGTTTGATCTTCCAAAACACATCAAAGAAGAAATATGAGTTTTTAGATACCGCCTTCAAAAAAGGGGATGAGGGCAACTTGTGCTAAGCAGAACTTCTGACTAGTGGTAATAAGCTACCTCTGTCTGTCTAGCCTCTTCCCATTCATTTATTTGAACTCGCCAAAAGTCATCCTCTTCCACATAAGACATGAGCTATTTTTGGCTTGTAGGCTCTCAGAAGCAAGAATCAGTGGAGGTTTGCTCCAGGTAAAACTGCGAAGTAGAAGGCTCAGTCTTTCCTTCTGTTCCCTTTTCCAACATGCAAGATGCCCTGTTGTCTCCATTGCCCCACAATGACAAAGATAAGGCGTGAGCTCAGATGCTTCTGCTGTGAGGCCTTCCCCCAAGCCTGGGCTTCATGCCCTCCTGTCTGCCCCATTGCATCTGTGCATTCTCCCTCAGCACAAAGATCTCCCTGGGCAGCTATGGCTCCTCTCCTCCTCTGCCTGCCGTTGTAGGATCTGAACCATGTGTCAGCAAAGACTGTTGCCTCTTATATAAAACAAGGAAGAATAAGTAGGTGTTGTACCTACCCTGAAGCATTAACTGACAAGATGTATAAAGAATTAAGCAGATAGTTTCCCTTCCTGTCTTGAAGCAATTTTCTCCATTTTGGTCTGTCAATCAGCGACATAGGATCAATGGCTGGACTTGGCCCCTACATTGAAGAGCCAAGGCCAATAACTCTCATTGGGAGTTTGGGGTTTCTGTAGGGTCTGTCTTACATCTTTCAGATCAATTTTTATATTGCCCTCTACTTTGTTTTTATTAAAAAAAATAAAGGCTTATAAATGTATCCTGCATACTAAAAAATTTTTTAATATAAAACTGAATTTATATAGACTAAGGAAAGTTTTCTTCTTTTTTTGAGTTCTCTTGCTATTTTCACTTGACAAAAGGAATACTTTCCTGCTGACTTTTATAGTCAGTCAAACTTGGCCATTATTTTTCCTAATAGTCTGGTCACTCCAGAGTAGTTAGGCATTCAGCTGAAGATTTAGATTAGAGAGACTGACATCTCCCATGTAGCATAAACTACAGCTCTTAGTCTCAACAAATTTCATTCAACAAGCATTTAAAGAGTCTCACCATGTGCAAAGGGCTGTGCTAACTCCTGCCCATGTTTGGCTTTTCTGTTGATAGTTATGGATTTAGGTAGTACCCACCCCTGTGGAGGCCTTGGCACTCCCTCTGCTGCCTTTGAGAAAGTACCCAAGGAAGTTAGTAGAATATACAAGAGGTAAAGAAAGGGATTTTGAGTTAATCAAAAGAGTGAGACTGAGGGGAACAACCCTGAAATTGGGGCTGACCCTCCCTGAAGTGTGTCTCCTTGACAAAGTAAATGGTCATGTTGGAGAAGCCCCCCTGGTAGGGAAATTTGGGTGAACTCTTGGAACTTTAGTGAATTCTGGGAACTGTGGGTGGTTAGAGACCTGAGGGTAGCCTCCAGGCAATAGCCATCAAAAATCCAGGCCATCAGTCACACAGCACAAGAAGATGAGTTTTGCCACCAACCCAAATGATCATGGAGGTGGATTCTTCCCCAGTCAAGCTCCAGATGAAAATGCAGCCCTGTAGCCACCTTGACCAAAGCTGTATGGGATCCTGAGCAGAGGATGCAGATAAGCAATGCCTGGATTGCTGACCTATGGACACTGAAGGTCATAAACTTGTTAATTTAAGCTGCTAAGATTGTGGTAATTTATGACTTAGCCTGAGATACCTAATGTGAGCACCCCCCCTCACCATGGGGGCTCTCATTCCCCAGATCCTGTGGTATAGGTGGCAGAGTCCCTCTCTGGGAACTGTCCTCAAACACAAACAGACCCCTCCCCCAAGACCAGGCCCCTTACTCAGGAGTAACCAGATCCAATGATTGATTGATGAACGGTCACTGGGGCAGGGCAGAAGGTGTGGCCTGCTTACCTCATTAGGGACAGTTCAGGAAGACCCCGCCAGAGCTCTGCATGGAATTGGCCGTGGCCTTTCTGTGACCACAAAGCAGCTCAACAACTCCCTCTCTCTAGCACTTCTTTCTTTATTCCCATTGAGTGTGGATCCTAAGACCACTCCACAACATCCTTCCTGCGTGCAGAGCTCCACCTCAGATCTGTTTCCCAGGAAAACTGACTGAAAATAGTTACAGTGATTTTCTTTAGTATGTTGCTTATTGTCATGGTGGTGTCTCTTAAAGTCTGAACATCTGAAGGAAAAGACCATAGAGAGAGGAACAGTTTCCTGTGAGTTTGCTTTAATTTGCTTTGTTTTGTAAATACAGATTCCCTCTCCTTTTCCCCCCTCCAATATTCTTTCAGAGCATCCTTTAAAAAAATTAGGAAGAAGGCACTGGAATAGTCTCTTCAGAATATTGAAGTTCTTTTTTTTTTAAATTTACAAAATGGGAAATGAAGGCTTGGGTGTGTGTGTGACTTGCCCAGCTAATTCATTCATCCAACAGATATTAATCAGGACCATAGCCTGACTGACTCTTTGTTGGCTGTGCAGATGTGCTGACAGGTGTCTGGTGGGTCACACCACAGTCATGTGGCTTCCTGATGTGACTTCACTAGTGCCTAAGAGGGGCTGCCTGTGAGGTTGTCTGGATAAGTGGCTACACCCTGCTTTTATCCCTGCTGCCACCTTACAGCCATGAACATCTCAACTTATCTCTTTTTATTTCTTTAGGGTTGGAAAGCTGCATAAATTTGACTTGGACTCACCATTTGGTTCATCAAGCTCTGGTGTGTCATTGCATAGGTGGGAAGAACCATGCCCTATTTCTGCATCAGAGTCTAAATACTATGGTTTACTCTGATTTTACTGTAATAATTCATGACACCACACTACTCACTATGTGTCTGGCACTGTTCTGAACACTTTACAAATGCTAATTCAGTTAATTCTTACAACCTTTCTACTTGAAAGCTGATATTAAAGTTAGTAACTGATAAATGTCTACTGTGTTTTTAGTGGCATCCAGCTTTTGTTCCAGAAAAGTGTTTGGGCTCATGAACTAATGGGCTAATGCTTGCAAATGACAAATGATTCTTTTTCGGGTTGTTCAGTAAACCCTGAATTTGCTAATAATTCTTTCTCCCATTGGAAAATAATCTCCTTTAGGTGTGGGTATTGCATAAAATACATGCCTATTTTTGACCATTCCAGGATGAATTACTAAGGTTTTAAAATAGCCCAGGGTCATTGTTCTTTCCTTTCTCCCTCTCCTTCTGGTGCTCCTCTGTTTGTAGACATGTCCCCTTGCAGACAGAAGATGAGATGAGCCAAAACTCAAACCTGTCAGACACAGTTACCTGTTCCCAACTCTGCAAAAGGTCAGGTGGGTGGAGAGCTAGAAACTAATGGGATGCCTTGTCATGGGCACTTTCTATTCCATTATGTCCCCCTCCTGTGGAGGTCTGGGTGCTGCCTCTGAGATCTGGGGACCCCACAAACCACTAGGCAACAGGAGACCCTCATTTATATGATAATTTTATTTCTAGATGTGAACTTTCCCTTCAATGTATCATCCAAAAGTTGCTGGCAAAACACCAACTTAATGCAGTTTGAGCAACTGAACGTGCTATTGTCATCCACCATGGCCACCTCCTATTGCCTAGTATTCTGTGTTGCATATTGAAAAAGCATAAATCCTGACTTCTGCTAGGGAAAAATGGTTGGACAGAAAAAATAAACACCAAGTAAGAAAAATAAATGCTTTTATCCTATCCTTTTCCAACAAACTGCAAAATGCCTCTGTATCAAACAGTCTATGTTTTATTTAGAACACCCAGTGTGTCCCTGCCTATTGGTGTAACGAATCACCAAATTATGTTCCTATAGCTCTAGAGATTAGAAGTTCACAATGGGTCTCAATGGGCTAAAATCAAGGTGTTGGTAGGGCTGTATTCCTTCCGGAGGCTCTGAGAGATAATCTATTTTCTTGCCTTTCCTGCTTATAGAGTCTGGCCACATTCCTTGGTTCATGGCCCTCTTCCACCTTCAAAGCCAGGAATGGCCAGTGGACTCTTTCTCACATCACATCATTCTGACACTGACTCTTTCTTCTGCCTCCTCTTCCATGTTTAAGGACCCTGTGATGACATTGAGCCCACCATAATAATACAGGATAATCTTATTTAAGGCCAGTTGATCAGCAACCTCAATTCAGCCTGCAATCATAATTTCCCTACATCATGTAACAGGACATATTCACAGGGCAATAAGACAGTCTGGGATTAGGACATGCATATCTTTGGGGCTTTCATTCTCCCTGTCATAGTCAGCATGCCCATTTTTCATGGGATGTCATGTCAACAGAATGTCTCGTGGATCAGCAGTTATTGCTATTGGATGTAAAAAAGAGACAGCAAGAAAATGATACGCTTACTACATCTCAGTGCTCATTAATGCATTTGTCCACTTCAGGTTGTTGTGTGCTCTGTTATTTGTAACATGATTTCCCCTTGCCCCCACAATAAAACAGTTAAATTTTGTCACAGTGACAAGGACATAAATGCTGCTGGTTCTATGTACTGTCCAAACGAGCATCAAATGTTGTTTGTTGCTGAACTATACAATACACATATAGACAATATGCATTTTGAGAAGAAAATGAATGGATTTCTCTTCCTTTTCACTCTTTCTGATGATTCACATTTTCTTGAGATGAGTTAAGATCCCAGAATGCATCTATTCAAAGTCATCAATTCATACAGAAGCTTACTTGCTTTTCTTTTCTTTCTTTCTTTCTTTTTTTTTTTTTGCAGCAGATTTTTTTAAGTGTTGGACAAATGCCACACACTGTGCCAGATTCTAGGGAAGTACTGGAGAACACACCAAACATGTTCTTCACGCTCCTGGAAATCTTAACCTACTGAGGGTCCTTATGGGAAATTTTGTAAGCCTTAAGGAGGATTAGTGAACCAGGCCTTGAAGCATTCAGAGACTTTAGAGAGGCGAGAAGAATGAAAAAGACATTTCAGGGACAGGAGCAAGAGCTGCAAGAAGCCAGCTTCTTTGTCTGGGAAAATACACTAGAGACTGGTATCTGTGACCCCTAGTTCCATGCTGGTTCCCATGATGTCACTTTCAAGCCCACAAAGTCAAAATCAAGATAGAAGTGGTAAGGGAAATATATTTTCTAGGCTCAGGGGAAGAGATTCAGAAATCTGACTTTGGGAAGAAGAGGATGATTGTGTTATAATGAACAAAGACAGAGCCTTTCGGTGCCAAGTTTGGGAAATGTTAAGTTGAAGCACAGCTCATGACATCTCATCAGGAAAGGACACATGAGGACTCACATTCCAAAGAGCTGATACAGAACATTGGATAGGGCAAGAACTGAAAACAGGAAGGCTCAGAAGAGAGAACAAAGACCACTTTGTGTTGTTGCCATCTTAAAAATCTGAGACAGCCCTTTGAAACAAGTCTGTATAATTTTACCTCATTGACAGATCAGGTCCTGAACATCCAATTTGTCATTTTGAATGATTAATTACCCAGTTGTCATATTGGCTTGTGCTTTTTTATTGATTGCTCATTAATAATTGTTTCGACAAAATGCTTTGCCCCTACCAATTCATTAAAAACAAACAAAAAAATCCAACAACAACAAAACCTAACTCTGATTTTTGTAAAGTTGTTAAAAACTTGAGGAAGTGAGAAAGAAGAAGGCTGACTGCAAAAACCATGACTTTTGCTGTGCACTATACTGGGGAAAGTAATGCTGACTACAGAAACAGATTAACTTCAAAATCTCAGTGATTTGCACAATAAAAGGTTATTGCCTGCTTTCATCACAGTTCAGTGTGCTCTGTGGGCTCTGTTCCACATAGTCATTCAGGATCCAGGCTCCTTTTAGGAAGGGACATAACCATCTTCAATGTGTAGTCTTAGGGACTACACATTGTCAGCAGAGAAGGGCCAACTCAGAGAGAGATTGAGAAGGCACATCCACTCTGAACTGCCTCAGAGTGGCAGAGAGAACACATCGTATAACTCCAGCTAATGCTAAGAGGGCTGGGAAGAGTAGTATAATTGTGTGCTCAGGAAGATAATTCTATTTAGTGACTAGACAATCTGTGTTTCAGCCCTCTCCTCAGATTTCCAAGTTATTTGGCAAAAAGGAGACACAATTTTGAACTTCCAGTTGCAATTTTCTTTACTCCGTCACCCTCCTCCTTATCAACCCTTTTTGATGTTTACATCTAGATTTGTTGGAAGGAGGGGGATAGTAGAAGGAGATTACAAAGTCCCCCCTGGAATGCCTCAGCAGGCATGGGGCACACTCCGGGTGATTTCCACCTCTCTTTTACTTGACACCCTTACCTGGAAAGTTTCACCCAAAAGAATCTCTGAATCTGCCAGTTTGTAATGTCAGCACCTTAATTATGTGGTGTCAAGGTGCCACAACCTGAAACAGAGTTTTGGAGATTGGCAGCACCTTTGCTCATGGTGCTCCTACAGAACTGAGTTTACATGTCTCAGACATTCCCTTTGAGAGTCAAGAAAGATTATCTGTGGGTGAAATCAACATGGTGAAGCCCCTGTGTCCACCCAGTCCCCTCTGCCCTGTACATACTTTGTTGAAGCTCCTTCTGTCCGAACTCAGAAGCAGCCTCTGGGGCCATAGCCATTTTCTTTACTCAACCTTTTGCCACCTATCTGCTGGACAAGAGAGGCACTGGCAGCCTTAGGCTATATTTAGGGGGACATTTTTTGTTATTTGTTAACTTGCAGACTATTCAGTGCAGAGCAGCACCCCCTCCACATAATAGTTAGGTGACTACATCTCCTTGGGTCCCCTCAGACAACCCCTCCTCTTCTCTCAGCTCTACCCAGTGGCATCTTAATGAGAATTATGAGGACTAGGGTATTCTGAAGGGAATCTGGGCCACATTAGGTAGAAGCGTCCTACTGAGCCCAGAGGAGCTAACAAGTGAGGCAGAGAAATAAATAGGCTGTCCTTGCTGATTTCTCCAATGCTGTTCCCATTAAAATAGACCCTTTGGAAGGAGACTTCTTACTGGTAATTGCCACCAAGAAATCTATCACAGCACACCTATCTCTACTTACATCTAACCCACCAATGTAATTTAACAAGGAAAAAGGAACACATTTCTTCATGGGGGTCATTCATCAGGGTTGTGTTTAGGATTCTGTTGTCAACTATTACCAATGCTTTATTTACACTGGAATATCCCTCTGTTATAGCCTTTTGCTTCCCAGATCAAATGCTTCCATTTCACAAACACACATGAGCCTCCTACAAGGGACTGTCCCTCAAAAATGCTTTCAAGCAGGTGAATATACATTGGGATTCTGACTCTGTAGACTTTACACAGGTTGCTTAAGCTCTCTGACCCCATTGCCTTTCTAGAAGATGGGCGTAGTTGTCACCATTAGCTTTGTGTTGCCTAGAATTGACAAGAGTCAGAAATGGTACAGAGGAAGTGCCTATATCACTGGCCTTTTTTTTCTCCTTTCCTTCTCTCTTCTTTCTTTCTCCTTAGGAATACCCAGCAGTTTTATAACCAGGACTCAAGTTAATGAGCTTGCTGAGATTTGGGCTAAGGTTGCCCACATAGAAAGGTGATGAATAGGTGTATATTTCATGTAACAGAAAATGAAACTGAGCGTGTTAGGAAGAAGCCAGATACCTTACAGAGGAGGCAGATGCTAAAGGCACTACAGAAATCTGAACGAGGTTCACACTCTGGGGGGAATTCTTGGGGCACCCAATTTCTTTTTTAATTAAATCATAGATAGGTACATTAATGCAATCATGGGGTACAATGTGCCGGTTTTATATATAATCTGAAATATTTTCATCAAACTGGTTAACATAGCCTTCATGGCACCCTCTTAGTTACTGTGTTAAGACATTTATATTCTACACCTAGTAAATTTCACATGTACCCTTATAAGATACACTGTAGGTGTGGTCTCACCAATTACCTTTTCTACACCATCCTCCCCCCTACTCCCCTTTCCCCAAATTTTTGGTCTATAATTGGGTTATAGCTTTCATATGAAAGCTATAAATTGGTTTCATAGTAGGGTTGAGTAAATTGGATACTTTTTCTTCCATTCTTGAGATACTTTGCTAAGAAGAATATGGGGCACCCATTTTCTAAGGAGCCACCTGCTTCAGTCAACAAGTATGCTCTGGTGACTTTCAAATTCATTCCTTCCAGTCTAGACATCTGCTTTGAGCTCCAGATCCATCTATCCATCCACCTCCGTGACATCTCCATTTGCTTATCTCAGGGGTACCCCGGATGCAACTTGGCCCATCATCAACCTGGTCCTGCTGCAGTGTGTGCTGACTCTGGGGACAGAGCAGCAAGAAAATGCCTGGGGATTGGCCACTCTTCCTCCTTCTCTTTCTCCAGTGCCTTTCCTGTGAATCATGAATCCAGCCACAAATTCCAATGACAAAGCCACTCAGCTCTCTCACAGGGTTGCCATGGCCTATGCTGGACCTTCTTCCATTCAGTCAGGCCCCAGCTAGTTCATTCTCTGGACTTTAAATGGAGAGATGTTTGAAATATCTCATCTCACATATCTATCCCTCACCCTCCCATATCTGCTTCCTGTGGAAAACCTTTCAAAGGATACCAGTTGCTTTCAGGATGAAATTCTATATCCTGAACATGACTTCATGAGTTGGAACTAATTTCATCCCTCACCATCTCACCTCTATATCTCAGGTATCAGCCACACTAGTGTTTTTATTCTTATTTTATTTATTTTTGGGGGACAGAATCTCACTATTTTCCCCTTAGTAGAGTGCTGTGGTGTCACAGCTCACAGCAACTTCAAACTCTTGGATTCAAGAGAGTCTCTTGCCTCAGCCTCCCAAGTAGCTGTGACTATAGGCACCCACCACAACACCCAGCTATATTTTTGTTGTTGCAGTTTTCATTGTTGTTTAGCAGGCCTGGGCCAGGTTCGAACTTGCCAGCTCTGGTGTATGGGGCCTGCACCCTAACCACTGACCTACCAGTGCTGAGCCTACACACAGGCATTTTTTTTTTTTTTTTGAGACAGAGCCTCAAGCTATCACCTTGGGTAGAGTGCCATGGCATCATGCTCACAGCAACCTCCAACTCCTGGGCTCAAGTGAGTCTCCTGCCTCAGCCTCCCAGGTAGCTGGGAGTACAGGAACCCATCACAGTGCCTGGTTATTTTTTTATTGTGGTTGTCATT
>CAUYTI010132130.1:0-123628 GCA_963575145.1 Galago senegalensis | reverse complement strand
GAAAACACTTGAAGAAATCAGCCTGGGCAAAAATTTTATAGGAGGACCCTCCAGGCAATTGAAGAACAGGGTTTAGTACAAGGATGACTGAGTAGTCATCTGTTGGGAGTGTCATGGAGATAAAACAATACACTGAAGAAGTATAGTGGCAGAGAAGTCAAAGAATAAAACCAAGATTTTCAAAAAGGAAGGTTTTTTAATTTAAAATCTATTTCTAATTCAAAGTATTATATGAGGTCAGGAAAAAATAAAGATAATTGAGGTTAGTGATTAGTTTTTCACCTGTGACCTTGCAACCTGTGGCTGTTACAAAGTGAATATTAAAACTTCAGGGACAGTATTCAAAAGTCAAGGACGACCGGGCACCCTACATACCTAACCAGAAAATATGTTCTCATTTCTCTCATTTACCAGCACTTTTGGTTCATGGCTTTAAAAAGGTGTCAGAAATTGTAAACCATCTCATAGGTACAACTTATGAGGTAGGGATGGTTTTTCCCATAATTAGACTTTATAATTTTTTAAAAATATTCTTGGCTTAGAACTAACTCTACTGCAGAAATGCATAGGGTATAATGTAAAATAGCACAAGCAAAATTGATGATTCACAGATCTTTGCTATGACAGAAGCAACTTACAGGGAATTATTAGGGTGATAGGGTTATCAACAACCCCCTAGCAATTGGGAAAAAATGAAAACATATATTACTTTAACACATGGTAGATTGCTTTATAACCATTTACACACGGGCATTGGATCAATCCACATTTAATGAGTACCTGCTGTGTACCAAATGGCCTTCTAGAATGTACGGCAATGGCAGGAGAGGAGAGTTAGCAATGCAACAGATACTTACAGCACAAAACTTAGATGCTCAAAAGACTCAGTTATACAAGAAAAGAAAATATGTCCAGAGTTAAAGAAAAAGCTCAAAGCAGGAATTCAAAAAGCAAAGGGAACTATCGTAGAGACCTGGGAATAAACACAGGGAAGGAGCACAGGATGGAAAGGTGATAATAGTCATCCTGGAGTCTTGATTGGGGTTTTTAGAAAATGTAAGCCAATAAAGATGTTATTGGTTAAAAAATAGCAAAGAAGGCTCGGCGCCTATAGCTCAACCGGCTAAGGCACCAGCCACGTACACCTAAGGTGGTGGGTTCGAATCCAGCCAGGACCCGCCAAACAACAATGACAGCTACAACCAAAAAATGGCCAGGCATTGTGGTGGGCGCCTGTGGTCCCAGCTACTTGGGAGGCGGAGGTAGGAGACTCGCTTGAGCCCAGGAGTTGGAGGTTGCTGTGAGCTGTAATGCCACGGCACTCTACCCAGGGGGATAGCTTGAGGATCTGTCTAAAAAAAAAAAAAAAAAAAAGCAAAGAATAGGGTGATTAAGTCAAAATTTTAAAGTTCATTGAGCCTGCACTCAGTCCATATAATCCAATTGACTCAGCCCATTTTAAGCCCATCTAGAATGCCCTGTAGTCCAGGGGTGTCCAACCCTCAGCTGAGGGCTGCATGCTGGCTATTTGGAGACCGCTTTGCTTGTCTGTAGTGTCAGATAGCACGAGAAGTGCACACAGACATTTTATTTTGTTCATCAGCTTTCCTTAGTGTTTGTGTATTTAATGTGTGGCCCTAGGCAACTCTTCTTCTTCCAATGTGCAGTGGAAGAAAGGTTGGACATCCCTGCCTCACTGAAGCGAGTGAACTTGTCACATAAAGATTGGTGCAAGCACCAGGTGCAGTGGCTCACATCTATAATCCCAGCAGTTTGGGAGAGTGAGGTGGGACAATTTCTTGAGTCCAAGAGTTCAAGACCAGCCTGAGTGACAGAGTGACACCCTGTCCCTATTTTAAAAAAAGAAAAGAAAGTTAATGCAAACCAATGACATTTCTAAAAAAAAAAAAAAAACACTTTCAGTAAATATTCCCTTGATGGAGAGTTAAGAACATTACTGTTATATCGAAAAGACAGGATTTGATAGTAAATGGGATGAGGGAGATGGATAGAGGGTACAGTAAGATTAGATTGCTTACAAGAGAAATGTAAACATACAGAGATAGGGATTTGCTTGGATAGTATCCATTCTTAAAATGGAAAAATAAATAGCTTCAGAAAAAAAAAAACATATTTTAACAGTAATACAAAAGCCTGAAACTTCTCTTGCTTTCTTGTTTAGAAATTATAGCATTTCAGGTATAGAAATGCAATAGTATGATGTTTGTGGAAATAAAGAGGCCTTGAGTTGGGGTGGCGACTGTGGCTCAAAGAAGTAGCGTGCTGGCCCCATATGCTGGAGGTGGCAGGTTCAAACCCAGCCCTGGCCAAAAAATAAAAGAAGTCTTGAGTGTAAAAGATGCCATCAAGAGGAATTTGGCTGTGGATGGGAGACAGAGACGTCTAAATCAACTCACGGCAACAACTAGAGAAATCATGCCTCACCTCTTCCTCTTCCTCACCTCTTCCTCAGTCTTCCACCTGAAGACTTGGACGTGTGAGTGGTGAGAAGCCAAACCCACTAGCAGGAGACAGATGCTAGAGGACACACACAACTGGAAGGAGGGACCAACTGCCCGATCAAGTATTTGGAGAAAGACCAACAGTGACTTTTTTTAGGCAGATGGCAGAAATAATCTAAGGCAGGATAAAGTGATAAGCACTTCCAGGAAGGACATAGGAACTAGGGTTTGATACTTTAGAGATAATCCAGGCAGGATGACTTCATTCCCATGGATGGATCCACAGGAGAAGGTTTGGGCCCCAATCCTGGGGAATCTGAGTTTAAGGCTTTTCATATCACCAGCACTTTAGGAAAACAAAGCCGATTTTAAGCATTAAAACCTTGACCTTGTACATCCTAGAAGCCCAGACACAAGAAATGAGTCTCCAAATCCGAATAAAGCAAATCAAGAAAGCTAGACCTCCTTAAAGCCACTAACCAGGAAACAAGGTGGAGTCTGGAGCCTGCACTAGTAATAATAATTGTCATTAATTTAATAATAATTATCATTAATTTGTCAGTAGTAATTATTAAGTGCTTTATCCGAATCATCTTATTGAATCTTCACTGAAACCCTATATATAAGATGGATAGTATCGTTACTTTCATTTTAGAAAGACTAAATTCCCCGAAGGTGTACGGGTAACACGTAGCCAAGAGGCTACAAAGCCTATGAAGTGAGTGATGCTAAGATGCCACTGTGTAGGTAAAGGAGGGTTTAAGGCAAGAGCTGGGCACTCCTAGAAGTCTTTCCAGGAAAAAGAAGACCATGACTGAGTGTGTCTGCCTTTCCAAATAAGGTACCTCTTAGCTCTTGTTCTCACAAACCCTTTGTTAATGGATGAAATTTCAGTAGGTAAACGTATTTCTTATCCTCCTATTAAGGACTTCTTTGGAGCACTCAAGTTGAAACACTCTCCAATATGTCAACTTCCTTAAGTCCAAGAAGAACAGACTACTTAAGGTATTTTAAATTTGAGAGCAATTCTCATGCACAACTTTGATGTATCTCCGAAGATGTTTATGAATGCATGAAAGACTTCTAGACTTCAAAAATGAAATATTTATAATGAAATGTTGAGGTCAGTGATTTCAGGGTATACGGCTTTGGTCATTCCACTGTAATAGCTCAGAAATAGAAGTCTTCACAAAAAAAAAAAAAGAAAGAAAAAATTAATCTGTTAACTTATATTATTTTTTGTTTTTTCAGATGATTCCAACTTGTGTAAGTGATAGGGGAATTTTTTGTTGTGGTTTTTAGAACTAAGAAGTACCCACTACTTACCCTGGCTTTCATGAACAACTAGGTCTTAAAGCTCAACTAATGTCGCCAGAATTTGGTTTTTATCTCTCCCATCTTTTGGATAGGATTTCTTCAATTCTGACTTCTCTCATGCTGGGAATTCTCCACCTGGTGGTTGCTGGGTTGCTCAAGGCTTATGTTCAACCAGCATACCAGCTCTGCCTGCAGTGACTTTTTATTCACTCAACAAATACATCTTGAGCGCCCTCTGTGTGTCAGCATTGTTCTCAACGTGGAGATACATCAGTAAAGAAAACACGGAAATCTCTGCTCTTCCCTTGCCCTTTCTAGTTCCAGCATCTGTCAGGGTACTCGAGTCCGAGTACTATTACGCTGACCTGGGCCATGTGTCCATCCATGGACCACACTCTTTGTGCTCAAGGAAAATGGAATGTCCCACTCCCCAAACCTGTGACTTACACCCACCCTTAAAGAGGGGAAGACGGAGTCAGCAACACTCAGATTCCCCTCATCAAGAATGCGGAAATTGAACTTCCCCCAAGAGGAATTTGGGTGCTTTTACCAAACAGTGAATGTGAAACTAGAAAAAGAAAAGTTAAATTAAAACTCCAAATTTAGGGAGGTTAAATAAGGAAATCTCCTCAGAAAACATCCTTGCTCAGATAAAATTAAAATGAGTCAAATAAGCTTCCATAAACACCAAGTCTCCACGCCCCCTCCTTTCATCAACAGGCACAGGTAGGAAAATAGACTTGCAGTAAAGACTAAGTGGGTGAGTGTAACACACGTCTGTGGGCACAGCACACTGCAGCCTTCGCAGCATGCGTCGTCTGAACTTTCTCTATTTATAGAATGTTAGCGCTCACCAAGGGAATAGCTCTGGGCTATAGATACTTGTTTCTTTCCGTGGATGGTGAAAAGTGTGTTCAATCCTGAGTCACCCCCAAATGGGTAGAGCTCAAGCTATTAGTAACGGAGGCCTCAGGCTTGGTAATTCATAAAATTTACTTTGTTTTCTTATGTTATCAAGGAAAAACTCTCTCTACTTTGGGAAAATGGATTCAAAATCTGTCTAATAGGCAGACTTCATTAAGTGTATAGTAACTGATAATTATCTTCTAATAAAGTTATTTTTTTTCCAACAGTGTTAGGGTAGTTAGATATATTTCTTTTTTTTTTCTTTTTGGTTGAGACAGGGTCTCACTCTATCACACTGGGTAGAGTGCCATGGCATCATCACAGCTCACTGCCATCTCAAACTCTTGACCTCAAGCAATCTACCCACCTTGGCCTCCCAGAGTGCTAGGATTATGGCTGTGAGCCATGTCCAGCCTTATTTATTTTTTCTTAACATGATAAATAAACAGACAAATGTGTGTCTGTATAACTATATCTACCTATGGGTATTTGGAAGGCAAAATTATTAGAGATTTATGACATGATAGTTAACCCAACTTAAAATTCATAACTTGGACATTAAACTTCTAAAAGAACTTGAGCAAGAAGCTCTCTGGGACAGCGTTTCATCAGAGAAATGAGTAAATAGTACTCACATTATAAAATTATTGTACATATTAAATGCACTAATATAAAAAATCAGACCAATGGCTGATGTACTACTATTAGTAGTTAATAATTTTAAGGATTATCATCCTCTTCCCCATCATCATATTCAGGATACCTTCACTGCAAGTAACAGGACTCTCATCTTAGGGTGATGCAGTGGTCTTTACTACTGTTCAGCGAGTATTTCTGACTATCTCTGCTTAAGGGCACATGGTATCTTCGTACTTACTGTCCATCTAATAGACAGAGCTGTGTGATTTGTTCTGGGAGGTAAATTGTGAGCAGAAGTAATGTGTCACTTCTGAGCTAGAGATTTGATTACTGATCTGAGACCATCTAGAACACACTCTTCTTCAGGACCAGAAATTTTGGAGGCATTTCTACTCCATCAACCCAGATCCCTGCCTACAACAAGCAGAAGCCCTGCTGACCCCCAGCAAACCTGCGGCATGAGTGAGAAATAAGTCTTTGCTGGATTAAACCCCTGAAACGTTTGGATTGTGTGTTACAGCTACATTATCTAACTTATACTAATACAAGCTACTATCTCAGATAAAGTCTTGGTGTAGACAGTTCAGAGCTAAATTACTGGTAAATCCAGTAATTATTCAGAGCCTTTTCTGAATAATTAAAAGATAGCTGTGGTAGTTCCAAACATCATATTGTCAAGCCAATCAGGAAGTGGAGCAGTGAGGGTCCAAGGCAAAGGGGATCATTTCCCTCAGAACTCTCTCTTTTAACGTGAAAGAAATGACTTTCCAGAAGCCACTGCAGTTGTCCCTATGTCTTACAGTACTGGAACTCATGTCAAACCCCAGACTAAAGCAGGAAGAAAATAAAGGAATCACAGGCATATCTTCTTTTACTATGGTTTGCTTTATTGCACTTCACAGATACGGCATTGTTTGCAAGTTGGAGATGTGTAGTAACTCTACATTCAGCATGGTCTGCAGGTGCTGTTTTTCCAATACCAGGAGCTCACTTTGTGTCTCTGGTCACAATTTGGTAATTGTCACAACATTTCAAACTTTTTTATTACATCTATTAGGGTGTTCTGTGATCAGTTATATTTGATGTTTTCTTTGGAACTGTTCTCAGGGCACCACAAACCCTGCTCCCTTACAACAATGAAGTTAATGGATAAACGTCATGTGTGATCTGTCATTCCTCCTTCTTCCTCCCTCCGCTCAGGCCCTCCTGTTCTCTGAGACACATCAATGAGTTTAGTTCCTTAATAACTATACAAAGGCCACCAAGTGTTCAAATGAAAGGAAAAGTCCTATGACTTAATAAAAAAAAAAAAAGAATTCATATGTACGAATGACTTAATAAAAAAAAAAAAAAGAAAGAAAGAAAGGAAAAGTCCTGTGCCTCCCACTTTAAATCAAAAGCCAGAAATGACCAAGGTTATCCAAGGTAGGTGGAAAACCAGACCTCTTGCACAAGTTAGCCAAGTTGTAAATGCAAAAGAAAAGTTCTGGAAGGAAATTCAAAGTGAACACACAAATGATGAGAAAACAAAACAGTCTTATTGCTGATAAGGAGAAAGTTTGTGTGGTCTGAATAGAAGATCCAACTAGCCATAACCTTCCCTTTAAGCCAAAGGGAATCCACAGCAACTATCCGTGAAGGCTGGGGGAGGTGATAAAGCTTCAGAAGACAAGTTTAAAACTAGCAGAGGACAGCTCATGAGGTTTTAAAAAAAGATTCCATTTCTATAACACAAAGTTCAAGGTGAGGCAGCAGGTGCCAGTGAAGGAGCTGCAGCCAATTATCCAGAAGATCTAGCTGAGATAACTGGTGAAGGCTGCTGGAGTAAGCAACAGATTTTCAACGTGGAAGATGATGTCATCTAGCACTTTCATAGCAAAAGATGAGTAGTCAATGATTGGCTTCAAAGTTTCAAAGGACAGGCTGATGCTCCAGTAGGACTAATGCCCCTAACAAGTGGAAGCCATGGCTCCAATCAGGAGGCCCTTAGGAATTACACCAAACTTACCCTGCCTACGCTCTAGATGTGAAACAACAAAACCTTCACGATGGCACACCTGTTCACAGCATGGTTTACTGAATATTTTAAGCCCACTGTTGAGACCTACTGGCCAGGAAGAAAACATGTTCCCTTCAAAATATTACTGCTCATTGCCTCTGGACCCATTCACCCAAAAGCTTGATGGATACAGATGGAAGTTAGTGCTGTGTAACACCTGCCAACACAACATTCATCCTGCAGCCCACAGAGCAAGGAGTCATTTTGACTTTCAAGTATTCTTATTTTTAAAAAATATATTTTGTAGGCTCTACCTGCCATAATAATGATTCCACTGATGGACTAGGGCAAATTAAATGGAAAACCTTCTGGAAAGGATTCACCCTTCTAGATGCTACTGGTAAGATTTCTGTTTCACAAAAGGAGGTGAAAATATCATCATTAACAGGAGTTTGGAAGAAATTGATTCCAGCACTCATGGATGGCTTTGAAGGGCTTAAGACTACAGCACAGGCAGTAATTGCAGACATGTTGAGAACAGCAAGAAAACTAGAATTAGAAGTAGAGTCTGAAGATGTATCTGAACTGCTGTGATCTCAGGATAAAACATTAAGGGTTGAGGAGTTTCTTTTTACAGATTAGCTTTTTTCTGTGTTTTCTGGAGATGGAATCTATGCCTGGTGAAGGGGCTATCAACGTTCTTGAAATGATAACAAGGATTTAGAATATTTCATAAACTTAGTTGATAACGCAGCACCAGAGTTTGAAGGATTGATTCCAATTTTGCAAGAAGTTCTACTGTGAATAAAATTATATCAAACAGCATCACATGCTACAGAAAAATATTTCATGAAAGAATCCATGGATGTGGCAAATTTCATGAATGTCTTATTTTAAGAAATTGCCAAGACAGTCAACCTTTAGCCACCACCACCCTGATCAGTCAACAGCTGTCAGCTTTCCACATTGAGGCAAGACCCTTCACCTGCAAAATGGTTGTGACTCAAAGAAGATTCAAATAATCATTAGCGGGTTTAGTGACAAAGCGCTTCTACATTAAGGTATGTTCTTTTAGACATACTGCCTCTGAAAGCGTAATAGTCCATAGTATAATGTAAAGACCATTTTACATGCATAGGGAAGTTTCCTTTTCTCTGCAAATGAGAGTTATTTTTGCAGGAGTAACAGCCTTAGACTATTTCTCGCCTTGAAAGAGGACTTCCTAAAATGAGATTTTTCTGTGCTTGCAGTTTGTCCTAAGAGAGAATTTTTAGGTCTGCTGAGAGGAAACTGAGGTACTCTGGTAATACCACTGCTTGCATGCTACAGCGGATAATGTGGGTTTGTAACTAGGTTGGCTCAGCCACATGATTAGATGCCTAATAATTTAATGTACACTTTAGTTAATAGGGGGAAATGTGTAATCATAAATTAATGACCTAGATTATTATCATTCCCAAATTTAAACAGTTCTTAAATTAAACCAGATGACTAGAATACAAAATGAGTGGCGGTTTATTCTCAGGTGAGAGAGGCGGGAGGAAAGGAGCTTATCAGAGAATGAGGGTGATCTGCTCTGCAACCCACGTACAGCTTTAAAAAAATCACACCATTTAGAGTTTACAAGCATGGATTGCAATCAGAAGCCAGACACGGGGACTGCCATGGCTTTCCATAACGTGATCATCCAGGAAAACGAAAGAAACAGCAGAACGACCCCATGTGCAGCACACATTTTCCTTGCTAATATTTGCAATTCCGATTTTTAATAGCACAGGTGTACCTCTAATTGCCTCTGAATATTGCAATGCAAACCCATTCAGTGTTGAAAACAGGAGCCCAGAAAGGAATCTCAAGCCTTCGTTGGCCTGCAGAATCTTGTAGCTGCAGATTGATGTTAATATATCCAAAGATTTTTTTTCTTTCTTATTGTCCTTGCTTTAGAATGGCATTTAAATTACCAAACAATTACCCTCTCAAGCACAAATGTTCTGCCAGCCCTTGTGATTTATTTGTGCTAAAATTAAAAGAGTTCTGATTATTTGTATCAAGTCCAATGATTGGGACATATACTTGCCCCATGCTGTGGTTCCAAGACCTTTAAAAAGGATTGGTCAATAACTCTGAACTATTTTTTTTGATGAAGAGATACATACTCTTAACAGTAGGTGTCCTTCCAAAAGTTTATTAACAATAGGAATCCTTCTAAAAAAGTAATTCCAGTTATTCTGCCAGATACAGAAGAACAATGCAGTCTACCCAGATTAATTAATCCATGTCCCTCATTGGTTTGTCCTACGCTTGAGTTTTAACTCTAAGTAACAATATTATAAAATTGATTTGCACTATATGAGAATATGGTGCTCTGTGTGTGTACCCCTAATTCAACCTTTGATCTAACTTCAGGAGATCTCAAACCAAAGCTTGGTCATATAAACTTTAGCCCCATTTCCAGCCAAGAGCTAACAAAAATAGCTTCCAGCTATTTGCTGGGAAAGCCTCTGTGTGGTCATGGCCAAGACAAATGACCTTGAATCTTCCAAGCACCAAAGACAATTTTGTTACATTTAGCCTTAACAGATATTTAGCAACACATATCAAAATTCAATTTTATCTGAAACGGAATAAAATGTGTTAGATGTTATAAGACAATAACTCATTTCAAACCGGTAGACAAAGATGCTATTAATTGGCATGTAGAAAAATAGCCAGTCCGTGTCCCTCTAGCATCATAAATCAGCATGTTTGATGGCCAAAAGCTTGGTTTTGATGATAAGCAGTCATGTATTGAGGTTAAATGATATGTTTGTCTCGTGGCTAATAATAACTAAATCTATTTATCATCTTACTAGTGGTTTCTACACTGAGGTCACATTCTGGGTGCAGAACACACAGAATCCAGGAATCCATCACCCTCGTCCACTGTAACCTTACTACTGTTAAGGGAACCAAGAAAGAAAGAAAAGCATCAGACCATGAACTTCACACACTTTGGGAAATGGATGTTTGTACCCACATACCTCGTGGTAAATTGGGTTATGGCCTTGAAGGTGAAAATCTTTTATCGTATGCGGTGGGTCAAAAAAGCAGGACGTAAGCGAACTCAGATGCTTCAGGATGCAACGCAGCGTCTGAATCTCTCTCTCTGATGCTAAGCATTTACTTCCCAAAGGACAAAGCTACTAAAAGAGGGAAAAGAGCAACTTTGTAGATGAGGAAGCGAAATTGAAGCAGTTAATTTAAAAAGAGATTATTTTGGTTTTGTGATGAAAACAAACAAGATATCTCATTCTCAAAATAGCCACTAAAGCACCCCTTCATTTTACCTGTCCCCATCGATTACACCTTTAAGAATACTAAGGAGTGACACATCAGACTGACTGTATTTAGGAGTGATTGTGACAGCGTTAGAAGGCGAGGTTTTATGTTTCCTTTCTTCTGTTCCGACTTAGCGTCTTGCATGACTTTCGAGCACTCCAAAGGCAGTGAGAGCACCGCCAGACGGGAGCAAGAAGAGCGACCACTCAGCACTATCCTCTTTCTAAACTGTGATCATTTTTCCGAGGACAGAGCGTGTAAATGCTAAACTACATAGACCACAGCACGGATTTCTAGGCGTGTGGGATTCCTTTAGATCAGCAGTCCCCAACTCCTTGGCACCAGGAACCAGTTTCTTGGAAGACAACTTTTTCACAGATAGGAGGGACGTGGGTGGGACAGAAGGTGCAGCTTGGGCAGTTGGGGAGCGATGGGGAGAGACAAGCTTTAAATACAGATGAAGTTTTGCTCACTGGCTCACCGCTCACCTCCTGCTATGTGGCTGGGTCCTAACTGGCCACAGACCAGGACCTTCTTTGCACTAGGAACTAGGTTTCATGGAAGACAATTTTTCCATGGATACTTGGGGTAGAGTGGGGTAGGGGACAGGACGTGGGGCAGAGTTCATGCAGTAATGCTGTGGGGCCCATTTTCAGTCTTCTGATTAAAGGAAAACACTTTTTTTTGTATGAAGGTCTATAAGAAAATATAATTCAGAGCTCTAACCTTAACACATGATGAAAGCAAGCTCACAGTTTTAAAATTATAAACATAATGCCTGACATTAAATTAGAAAATAGACCATTGGCTGGTACCAGTCTGTGGCCTGGGGGTAGGGGACCGCAGCCTTAGATAATTCACGAGACAAATAACATAAGGTGCGTTTACGATTCAGCTGTGGTTTTGAATTTAGGTGATTTTTGACTCATACATGAAAATTCAAAGAACTGCTAAGATATCAGTGTGTTTCATCTCCATCCAGGTAAATACAAAAGCTATAAAGCCTGCATCCTTTTTCATGGCTGAATAGTACCCCATGGTATACATGTAGTTTTCACCTAGCACGCATAATGTAAGGGTGTACGGCATACGCCCTGGGTGACGGGCTCAACTACAGCTTGAACTTGACCTTAGAAATGAAAACAATGCAACATAAAAGTTTGTACGCTCATATTGATCTGAAACTTAAAAAAACAAAGAATAATATGAGGCAGGGAATAAAGACAGTATGATGTATGTGAGGGTTTTCTTAGGGGGAAAAAGGCCCAAAAATTTCTTTTTTGCAGTAAAGCATAATGAAAGTACAGGAATCAAAACACTAGATTTTTGCATAGCGGCTACTTCTCAGGAAAAAAGAAAGGGACCCAGTAGGAGGTGGTCACATGTGTCCTCAGCTGAGTGGGGGTAAAGGGACAGCAGACTTTATACCTTTTTGTTTGGCTTAAATTTGAATGATGGTGTTTGAAAGAATTAAAGAAGTCCACAGAGGAACCTGAAAATTCAGAACGTAAAGCCTGGTTCCTAAATGGTTCGTGCTGTGAGGGCAGCGCTCCATGTTTGCGTACAGAGACGAGAACGGGCAGGAAGAGGCGACTTGTTACAGGTGGGACTGAAATCTGAACAGAGACTAATCAGAAAATTTAGGAGAAGTTTTGGTGATTGAGAAAGGGAGACTATAATGTAAAGGAAATTGAAGGGGAAACCGAGGGCAACACCCATCCTACATCAGTTTCGCCAGTTTGAACCACTCTCCCTTCCCTCCCCTTACTCATCAAATCACTTTCAGTCTTCTGATTAGAGAAAAGCACTTCCTTTTGTATGAGCGTTAAATTTCCTACATATTCTGAATTTGACACAGTCTAACATCTATACACTTACAGCTTACACAGGGACAGCACGATAACCAAAAATAAGGAGAATTTCTCACTCGTGAGGCAATCATGCCATCAAAAATCCTCGGATTTGTTTTCTAAAGAAACTTGATTATATGGAGACATGGGGCAAAGTACAAATATACACAGAATGATTTTAAAATACCTATTTTTCCAGTAAGTATTCACAGCCAGAACGAGTAAAACTTGCGGAGAATGGTTTACAAAAAGATTTGCTCTTGTTTTGATTCCAGCGTTCTTTATTTTTCATGGACTTGGGACAAATTCAAAAACAGCAAAGTTTTGAAAAAATTCAGGGTAGAACCTATAATTTAGCTACCATTGTTCTGTCGAATTTATTTTATTTTTAATCAGTTTCAGTCGGGTTCTCTTGGTTTCTTTGAAATTGGAGAGTATTGTATTCTCACCCAGGGCCTTGCCTTTATTGGCTGAAGTAAATAAGCAGTTAGAGGAAAAGGCTACTTCATTTAACTTCAAATAAAACTTTTCAAAATGATTCTGTTGCTGTTCTGTGGCTCTTAATAGAGTAGACAGTCACGAAACAGAAATCTCCTGTCAGAGAAATTGTTTTTAAATCATCACAATGTCAATTTGTTGAAGTGTTGGGTACAGGGAGTTACTTAAAATATGGAATGGGGGAGAAGGTAACCATGGTCAATGGCCATAGGAGGAAACCCGAAAAGGAGAGGACCCCTACTTCTCCTCAGACACTGCACCTGTTTGCCCCATCAGATCAGGGAGAGATGCACCACATATCTCTAAAATGAGCAGGAACTCCAGGCTTTATTACCACAACTGGGTACATTTTGTATTTCATCCAAACCTACCCAACTTGGTCCGTAGCTTCAGATCACTTCCCTTGCTACTGCCTATGTTTGAGTCACACCCATTTTTAATGGCAATAGTGCAGTGACTAATAGTCCCCCTGCATGAGTCTGAAAAGTTTTTATGGTGGCTCACTTCACACACAGGCACCAAAATGCCTTCAGAAACAGCACAAAGAGGTACTTCCTCAAAGAACCACAAGTACCTAGAAGTTTCATTTCAGCCTAATGCTGCTTTAGTAAGAAATTCATATTTATGAAATAAAATGGCTTTTAAATATTCCCTCATGACCAAAAAATAACAGCAACTCCCAATGCTTCAGTAACTCTGGGCCAGTTACCAGGAGCTGAACGATGAAACAAAATTTTGCTGTGTTCTGGTGATAGCGTCTCTCTGAACTGAGGCTGCCTTGCGCCTGGCGTGGCACAAAGACCTAAGTCCCTTCTCTCCCAGGGTGGACGTCCTCAGGTGGCCGGGTCCTGCCTGCAGCCCCTGAGTGACGTTCTATTTTCCTCTACCCCCAACTCCTCATCCCCTAACAACCTGTTCGAAAGCTGAAATTAAGAATCCATCCATTTATATCTGAGAGTTAGATTATTTTTCTAAGGAAAAACTTAGTATTCTGTTTTTGTAGAAAAGTCTCATTTTTTCAGTAGACTTGGGCCTGGAGCCGTTCCATTAGGAAGGGAAAGAAGGAACCATATTATGTTAAATATCTGACCATTTCATGAGGCCGAAGGGTGAAGACTTATCTTGAGGATTGTCTGGTGAATCCCACCACCTGGGTAAATTCTGCTTGTCTCAATCCCTGTGACCTGCTGAGGATGGCACAGGGAGGTGACCTCGCTGCAGGAACCTTAACCATCTCTCACAGTCCTTAAGTCCAAACCCCTCCCCACCCAAACTGTCATTGTTCTTTGGGGTGGTGAAGGTCATTAACGGCTCAGCACTCTTATACTAATGTGCAGATTTATCACAGACAAGGAATAGCTTAAGTTAGTAACACTTTATAGCCCTAAGTCTCAAACCCAGTAGGACTCCGTAAGTGATGATGAAACAAGGGGGGAAAAATGCCTGCTAACTAATCTTCATCGCTTGTGCAATTTACTGGTTCTGCCAGATCTACTTTCTAAAACTTCTTTCAGAAAGCACCAGTTCTTTAAGAGATGTCAGCCTCCCTACCCGCAGTAGTTCCATCTCTTCTGCTACACTATGTTTATTTCTTCACACTCTTCCTTCTCAGAAAACAGAGCACAGATCCTTAATTCTTTCCCAAGACTAGTAGATCCCCTTGTCTTAGACTTCAAAATTTTTATTTTATGCTGAACTCATTGTAAATCACTGGTGTCTCTCTCAAGTTGCAGAAATTACACTAGGCCAATTTTCTTTTCCTTTAATTTTTTTTTTTTTGAGACAGTCTCAACTGTCACCCTGGATACAGTGCTGTGGTATCATAGCTCACAGCAACCTCCAACTCAGGCTCAAGAGATCCTCTTGCCTCAGTTTTTCTATTTTCCAGTAGAGACAGGGTCTCAATTTACTCAGTATGGTCTTGAACTTGTAAGCTCAAGCAATCCATTCTCATCAGCCTCCCAGAGTGCTAGGATGACAGGCGTGAGCCACCACACCCAGCCTTTACCTTTAATGTTTAAGAAAGGTAAATAGGACCAAGTCTTTAGAGGAAACCCAGCAGGCTTCTTATAATTTTATTATTTGTTTGGGTCAAATCATTTCAAATATATTGCCAAGGAATAATTTTAAGATAAGAGAAATTAAATTTTAGAACCAAGTTGGACATATATAGTATTTATTATTGAATATAGGAAAGAGAAATCATATTGATCAAATTTCATCTATGAGATAGATATTCACATGTATCATTGCATGTAATTCCCACAATTATTATTAAGGTATTATTATTTCCATTTATTATGTAAAGAAATAAAGTCTCAAAGAAGAAAAAGATTTCCTGAGTTCCAAACACAGGATTCTCTGACTGCAGCACTTTCTACTATAAACAGTGAAGGAATTTGTAACATTGTAACTGATTTTCTATTATCTTACTGTTTCTGCTATCAAATCTTATTTATTAAAATTCATACATAAATATTCATTTTAATTTAAAATCAAATTATGCTGACAACATGCCAAAGTAACTGCTCTATGAGGTCAATTAATTCAAATCCATTATGACCAAGAAAAGGCAAAGCCCATCTTTGTTGATTTCTACATAGCAAGAATAACAAAATAATCCTTATGTTTCAGCCATTTCAGGGACATATTGTTGATTATGGCATCTTGTTAATGGTTCTAATCAGTTACGGTTAACGAGTCTTTTTCTCCTTATATTTTATATTTTCTTTTTCCAAAGAGCCCACTTTGGTTTGTAGCATAGTTGGACTTTTGCCTAGAAAATTATAAAATAACTCAGTATGAACAGTTTTATCCCAACTTTCTGGAGAGAAACGTCTATCTAACTCCAACCTCATGACTCTTTTCTGATAGTTTTTCAGCCGTAGGTGTTAGCATCTGTTGTTGCTAAATCTTTGGTGTTGGTCGGTGGAGACTGAGGTGGGGACTGAAGCCAAGATCACTTTTTCCATGAAATATTATACAATTATGCTGTGTATCCAACTGCACACATGACTGGAAATTTATGGAAGAGTGTACATCTTTCAGCTCATCTGAATTATTTTCAAATTCGTATTCTCGAGATTGTACCTGAGATTCACCCCATACAACCCCTTAATAAATCAGCTTACCCCCTTCTCATGATGTAGGAATATAGGACACCCACTACTGTCTCTGCCAATCTGGGAGCAACCTTTTTTTTTTTTTTTTTTTTTTGAGACAGAGCCTCAAGCTGTCCCCCTGGGTAGAGTGCCATGGCATCACAGCTCACAGCAACCTCCAACTCCTGGGCTCAAGCGAGTCTCCTGCCCCAGCCTCCCAAGTAGCTGAGACCACAGGTGCCCACCACAATGCCCGGCTATTTTTTGGTTGCAGCCATCATTGTTGTTTGGCAGGTCTGGGCTGGATTTGAACCTGCCACCTTAGGTGTATGTGGCTGGCGCCTTAGCCACTTGAGCCACAGGTGCCGAGCCTGGGAGCAACCTTGAAGCTGAGCTCTTCAACTCTCCTTCTCTGGGAAATGTGCATCACTCTCACCCTGCTTACCACCTCCACTCCCATTTCAGAAGTTGCGCTGCTCAGAGACAATCAGAAAAAGGGCCAAAGAACAATAGCTCCAAATAGCTTCCCCCAGCTCTTAATGTATTCTCCCAAGTCTTGGATCCTCTATATCAAACAGGCATAAAGTAGCTCTGAGAGGAGGCAGAGTAAATGGAAAAGAGAAAAGCAGCATAGAATGCTTCAAGAAGGACCAGGAGTAAAGCCTGGAGCACAGGTTCAGGAGGGAACTGACCCAGGTTAACACAAACACAAGGCCACCGACTAACTCCTTTGCAGACTCCCCAGAATGCATCCCTAGGAGGATAGAACTTCAAAGAATAACGATTAAAGAAATTTAATGCAATCAACCACCACTTAGAAATCAATGAGCTACCCTTCTGGGGCTAATGGTAGTTTTTTTCAAGGGAAGATAGCTTTCATTTCTTTGTTTTGTTTGGTTATTTCTGGGAATTTTTTTTTTTTTTTGTATCTAGAACTCTACAATTTTCTTCTCTGCTAAACAATATTTATTTTAAAATAAATACATCTTTTTCAGAGATACCAATGTGACCCTCAGTCAAAATATTTAACCATACTATGCATAAGCTCACTGAATTCTGTGTTTTTATAATTAAATAATGTTTTACAGTATTTTCAATTAAAGCTTCATTAAGATGAACTTCAACTATTAAAGTTTACATTGCTCAAGAGACATTTGCCTAAATATGTTAAATAATGTACCTGCTATAGTTTTTCAAAGAATTTTGAATAGGTCACAAGTATAGTAAGATAATTATATTTCTCCCAGGCAATAGCTAGATTTTGTGATTCTATACAGGTACACACATTACAGTATTACATAGTTCCCGGGTTCTTGACTTGGGTGTTTATAAGTGCATAAAATGCTAAAGACTGACCAAAAAGCACAACTATTCCTTCCATTAAATTTCATGGCTTTTAGTCCTCTGAGAAAATCTTTTAACTATTTTACCAAAACATATTAAAATATAAATTTCAGCTAATGTTCCAATTCTAGCCAAATCCACTGAAAGAAAACTGTGGACTTATAATCACATTTTCTTAAAAATTATAAGTAGAAACAACAGAAAATAAAATATGTTCTGTAAAGGAACATGGCATCCAGGTTAGGATGACATAAATTATGACCAAAATGTTTGGTCCTAAGTAAGTTTAAATTCTGTACCATTGATGGATTTGAAACTGAAATAATCAAAGATTGGATTAATGAAAAGAGCTGTGGCTCAAGTGGCTAAGGCGCCAGCCACATACACCTAAGGTTCAAATCCAGCCCAGCCGCCAAACAACAATGATGCCTGCAACAAAAAATAGCCGGGTGCTGTGGTGGGTGCCTGTGGTCCCAGCTACTTGGGACGCTGAGGCAAGAGACTCACTTGAGCCCAGGAGTTGGAGGTTGCTGTGAGCTGTGATGCCACAATACTCTACCCAGGGGGACAGCTTGAGGCCCTGTCTCAAAAAAAAAAAAAAAAGAAAGAAAGAAAGAAAAGAACTTGATAGTTCAAAGAACTCAACTTGAGATTGGATCGTGGTCTTTTTCTCAAGGATCTTTGGACAGTCGTACTATTTTCTGTACCTTAAAATCACCACCTATGAATAAATCCAATATTACCTAAAAGAAAGAATGAGCCCACTATTTTGTGACTTATGCAATAGAAACGTGATATAAATCTGAAGTTCGATCTTAATAAAAGATGATCGCTGTAATTTAAATGTGTTTAAATAATTATTGAACAATAAAAACTAAATTTGAGTAGCTTATATAGACATGTACAATCCTTGGCCAGTTTTGAAAGGAAAAAAAGGACCTGTGCCCCAAAGCGTCTTGTTGTCAATGTACATGCACGTGCACCATGGAATTGAGAGTCCAATTTGTTCAAAGAAAGCCTAGAATTTTGTCAATAGACAGTGGAAAATCTTGCTACTAATATCTCGACGGCTGTGTTAGAACACTTACCGCAGGTAGTGTTAGCTGGGTTGAATAATTTTTAGAAAAAACAAAGTAGCAACTGTTGTTTCTTTCCATAAGTCAAATTTAATATTATTCTAATGTTGCTTGCATTATTTGCATAACATCAAGAGTTCTTAGCCAATCTGACTTCAAAGAACTATTCTTAGTTCTCCCCCAAAGTTTGATTTACCCGTTCTATTATTTATTCATGAATGTCCTGAGTACTACCAGCTTTCTGACAGCAATCTTTATTCTAGGGTGCTACTGTGACATCCTGATGTATCCTTAAGTTAGAACATGTTGAATGTGTTGAAATTTGCACTATACATATAAAATTCCTTTCATTTCATCTTTTACCTAGATAGCTTTTAGGAGTTTGCTTTTTTCGGTCAAGTTTTTTAGCATTTTTAGTTATAGAGTTTGATAGGAATTCCTGGCAAAGAATAACTGGCGTTCTTTCACCCTTCTTTGTATGAACCACTATCCTTTACACTTCACAAGTTGTTAAGTTCACGTATCGCAAATCTCTTACTGGATTTACAGCCTGATCTCCTCTCTCCACCCACTTCTCATTTCACGGATAGTGAAAGTGAGGTGCAGACAGTTTAACTAACGTGATCAGACTTATGTTAACTAACTTGATGATATTTATTTGGCAATTTAAGTGGCAGAACTTAAATCAAAGGCCATGACCTTTTTTATATTATATATTTCCCTGTTGTTGTGACTATTATCATAGTGTTTGACAAAGATTTTCACTGATTCATAGTGAATACTGTAAGATCATTTCATTTTTGAAAAGACTAATAGTAATATGCCAAGTAATATGTTTACCAAACTAAACTCTTCTTAGCAGTAGTGTCGTTAGGTCTTTGCTTAATTTTCAGCATGGACAGGAAAGAATGCCAGAATACCTACCAAGAACATGGAGGTCGAACCCCAAAGACCTGTGTCTCTAGGTCTGATCCCACTTTAATAGGAATCACATTGCTGAAGTCACATTTTAGATCCTCAGTGTTCTAAGGTACAACATGAAGAGAGTGCTGCCTACCTTAGCGACTCTGCCATTTGGTTTTCAGGGTCAAACCAGTTGAGGTAATGGGAAAGGGTCTCATAAAGTGGGCGAACTTTAAATTAAAGACAGAATTAGGAAATGCAGCAGGTGCAGCTGGGAGAAGGGGGAGACCATACTAGCATCACTAATATAATTGTAAGAAAACCTTTTCGAGGGCATATATGATATAAAAATTGAGAGAAAAATAACTCATGGATCAAAAAAATAATAATAATACTAATCCCCACGGCCATTTCCACAGTCTATCCAGAATAAAGAGGTGGGAATGTGCACAGGTTTTCAGTTGATTTTATCAGGATTTGATCCATAGTAATTTTTTTGACGTCTTAGCACGTATCCAGTGAAGGCATGAAGCTATGCATAAATAGAGGTGAAAGGCCTTTCTCTGCTCCTGATTATACTTTAATTTATCCAGTAAGCATTACCATGTACCCAGACAAATTGTTTCCTTATGGAAGGAAAAGGAAAAGAAGGTAACAGTAGCCCCCTCCAGTAGCCCCCTACAGGTAACAGTAGCCTCTTCCAGCCATGTGGAAGAGCCACATCACAGAGCAACTGGGAAGCAAGGATGAATGGGCAATAAGACAGAACTAAAGCCTGAATAATGCAGACGAGAAACAAAGGAAAGGCCTCGAGGCAGGACTGCGCAGGTAGACAGGAGGGGCAGTCGACTGGGAGAAACGTCTGACTTTGGCAAAGAAAAGGAAACAAAAGGAATTTGACATGCTTCCTGGAGATCTGAGGGAACCTACAAAAACAAGCAAGCCTGCGCAGGGCTTTGCAGTCACGTGCTCCCAGTTGCAGCACCTCCAAGTGCAGACTCCAACCAGAAGAGGGGAAGATTTTCAAAGAAAGAAAAAACACAAAGAAAAAGCAGTTATGTTGGAGGCTGACAGGCGGAAGGGAGCCCCTTCAAAACCAAGGCTAGAAAAAAATCCAGGATCCTGGGAGCTGTAGAAAAATAAAGATGAAAGTTCAAACCTAAGAGCCAGGAAACAAAAAGAAGAAAGAACGCTACAAATTGGGTGTTTGGCAGATAAAATTGCCGTGGAGAGAAATTTATTGACAGAAACAGAAAAAAACAACAGTTTGAGAGGAAATTAGTCAGGTTGGTCTGCAGCAGCAGGAATTTGTTGGAAAATCTAGGAAAAAATGTCCTGTGGATAGCTAGAAAAGCAGAGGGCTTTGTTTGCACTGCTGTCTTCCCCTCGCACTGTATAGTAATGAAGTTAATGAACCCGGCTCTTCCCTTTCATGACGGAAAGACTCAAAGGCCCTGCTCTTCCCCACCCGTGCACAGCGGCCTCACAATTCTCCTGTCAGGGCAATCAAATCTCTCCGAGTTACAAGGAATTCTAAACATGGGCTCACTTGGTTGTAGAATATTAAACCAAAAGTACTTGAGGAAGAAGAAAATCCTTCCAAAACGCAGATAATAAGACAAAGTAGCATTTTTCGTTTGTTGCTTGTCACTGTTGGCTTTAAATGGCAAACTAGCAGAGAATGTATCTGTCCCTGTAGCTGAGACTCTTTGTATCATAATTGAATTTAATTTTAATGTAATTAAATTGCTTAGAAAAGAAACAAGTAGATGTTTGAATTCTCCAAAGTTACCAACAGGAGCCGTGTTCAATTCTTGGAACACATTTTTTTGGTCCTTGGGCATGTTTTCCAAAGATTAAAAAATAAAAAACATGAATATTTTGATCCTTCAACTAACTGACCGAATTCAAAATATCAAAGCTAAATACAAATTGGATCACAAACCAAGAGAAGCTTATCTTGAAAACTTTTAATTTTAAAAAAAGATGAAATGAAAGTTAGCTTCCATAAGGGGGAAGAAAAAAATAAGATATAATGTGTTTTGTAGTTCTAAACTTAGACATCAGAAGTCAGGAGAGACATACAGAAATTTCATAGGATGAATGGATTTCCCTTTAACCACAAAATTGTGTTGTCCATAGCATGATTCAGAATTGTTACAAACTTCCAAAGGCTTCAGGACTGATTAGCGGGTGCATCGCCTTCACCTCTGCCAACTTACCTGGCACCCCTTTGTGTTTACCAGCACATGGCTCCCTGGAGCCCGCAGACAGCGCTCCTGGGCTGACTGCAGCCTTATCTAAATCCTCTGAAAGCTGCGCTGGGGTTTATCTCTGCCTGAAGACTCCACATCCATTTCCATGTCAATTTTCAGACCTTCTAATATTGTGAAGATATGGATGACTTCGCCTTATCGTTTAAAGCAGACTATTCTTATTATAGGCCTTTTATAAAATTATTGGACTAATACATATACAGATAAAATAAATGTCCTTCAGTCAACTCACTTTCATCATCAAAACTAATCATGGCATTCGGGGAGAAACATCGATAACTTTAACAAGTTATTCAGCAGGGATTGTACATTTTTTCTTTTTTCCACAGCACAGCGACAACAGGAATCAAATCAAGGGGTAAAGGTTCTGGTAAAAAAAATTATAAATGTATAGGCTTTGACTTCGTCTATATCAAAGGAATATGTTTTATGCATTAACAGTTTTTAAG
This sequence comes from Galago senegalensis, assembly GCA_963575145.1. NCBI lineage: Eukaryota > Metazoa > Chordata > Mammalia > Primates > Galagidae > Galago > Galago senegalensis. The sequence continues at coordinate 101,490 of CAUYTI010132130.1, read as the reverse complement.
CACATAAGCAAAGAGAAGCAGATTTTCCATTCTGTTAAATTTTAAGATTTTCTAAAAATAATTCCAAATAGGTATTTGTTTGCCGTGTCAACTGTGGCTGCTGTGACTATGTACAACAAAAAAAACTCATTTAATTTGGCATTGAACATGCCATGTGGTATTGTTCGCAATCAATCTCATGTTTATTAGTCAAATCTGCTCAAATGGAGGGTAAACTCTTTAAGTAAATTATTTCAGATAAATTATTACTTGTTCACTGTTTCCCCAATATGCTGAGCATGAATGTGTTAAACAGACACTCAGACAGATGAGTGAATGAACGAGCATTTCTCCTACACTGCAATTAACCACAACCTGTCTGCCCTACGAAGCCCCGGGTAGCTGACCCAAGTCAATGGCTTGAATCATTTTTTCAGCATATTTGCACAGACACATCTTCCCGTTTCCTTTTTGTCAGGAACACAAATTGAAAAGCAAAATAGAACTATGTGGGAGGAGAATGTGACGTGTGTTCTTCAGAGCGTAATTCTCAAGGCTCTTTGGAGAAGGCTGCGTGAGTTCACTACAAGAAAACATCTTTTCATCCGCTATGATAAAAAACATCGGATGTAGATTTTGATGTCAGTGTCATACTGAGAACTTTGTTTAACAAGGTAATCACCAGGTGATACTGTAGACTGAAAAGGATCTAAAAACGAAAGGACAGAAGGGAAGGAAAGAGATGAAATGAAAGGGAGTCAGAAAGGGAAAACACTGGAATCTCCCAAGTGCATTTTCACCGTGTAGCAAGCAGGGCTTCAGAACACACCTCGAAACTCCCCTGCATCATGAGGCCGCCCCTGAGGTTCAGGCTCCTTCCCTTCTGCCCGACTATAACCCGCTGCTTGTAACTCCACAGAACTTTCTGTGCTTCACTCTGATTGGCTATGTGTAGTCTTTTCTTTTTTCCCTAGGAATTGGTCTGTATGTTTTTAAGACTGATAGTATGTCTTTTTATATGTTTTTTTTTAGTTTTAATTCTTTTGGGTACATAATAATTGTATATCTTTATAGGGTACATGGATGTTTTGATGAGATAAGCATTCATGTGAATTAATCAAATCACAGTAACTGAGGTGTCCAGCACCACATTTATCACTTTTTTTTCTGCTAGAAGCATTCCAATTCCACTCTTTGAGTTATTTTAACGTGTACCCTAACTTACTATTGATAATGAGTCCATTTGTTATGCTATCAAATATTGTTCATTTTATCTAACTGTAGTTTTACACACACGAGCCATACCATGTTTAGCCCCTCCCCTCGCTGCCTTTCCCAGAGAGGTTGAAGACTCAACTTCATTTTCCGTGTCTGTTTTCAGACATTCTAATCTTGGGAAGGTATGGATGACGTCCATGCTCTGTCTCCATGGGAGCGACGGTTTTTAATATTTCTGCCTCACATACAAGTGAGAACATAGGAGATTCGCCTTTCTGGGCTTGGTATATTTCACTTAACGTAGTGCTCTCTGGTCCCACCCATGTTGTCACAAACAGTAGCATTTCATTCTTTTTGTGGCTGTGTAATACTCCATTGTGTATATGTACCACAGTTCCTTTATCCGTTCATCCACTGACAGACACTTAGGTTGATTCCAAGTTTGGGCAATTGGGAATAGTGCAGCAGTAAACATGAGAATGCAGATATCTCTTTGCAGGTACTGGATATCGTTTGATATACTGAATTGCCCTCCTTTAGATACATCCCAGAAGAGGGATTGCTGAGTTACAGGGAAGTCCTAGTTTTAGCTTTTTAAAGACTCTTGACACTGTTCTCCCTGGTGAGTGCACTAATTTACATTCTCACCAACAGTGTATGGGGGTTCCCCTTCATCCTCGTCCTTGATAGCATTCATTACTGCCTTTTTGATAAAAGCCGTTTTTACTGGGGTAAGGTGGCAGCTCATGGTAGTTTGATTTGCTTTTCTCTGATAACTAATGACATTGAGCATCTTTCATGGACCAATTGCCCATTTACATGTCTTCTTTTGAGAAATGTCTATTCAGATGCTTTTCCTTTTTTTTTTTTTTTTTTTTTTTTTTTTTTGCAGTTTTTGGCAGGGCCCAGTTTGAACCTGCCACCTCCAGTATATGGGGCTGGTGCCCTACTCCTTTGAGCCACAGGCACCACCCTTCCCATTTTTTTTTTAATTGGATCTTTCCTATGGAGTTGTTAGGGCTTAATATTGTAGTTGCACACAAAATGTATGGCCACCCACCCTGTATATTGCAGTTATTAATCTTCTGTCAGATGAGTAATTTGAAAATGTTACCTCCCATTCTGTGGGTTGTCTCCTTACTTGGCTGATAGTTTGCTTTTCTGCAAAGGAGGTTATTAGCTATGTGATCCCATTTGTCCAGCTTTGCTTTGGTCACTGTGCTTTGGAGGTATCACTCAAGAAGCCCTTGTCCAGACCAGTATTCTGAAGACTTTTTCTAATGATTCCTTAGAGAAGTTTTATAGCGTTAGTTCTTAGACTAAAGGTCTTTAATCAATTTTGATTTGATTTTTGTATATGGTGAGCCATAAGGGTCCAGTCTGATGATTCCACATATGATATTGAGTTATCCCAGCACCATTTATTGAAGCAACTGTCCTTTCTCCACTGTATAGTCTTGACATTTTTGTTGAAGATAAGTTCACTATAGATGTGTGAGTTTATTGGGGGGGGGGGTTTCTATTCTGCTCTTTGGTCTCTGTATCTTGTTTCATGCTAACACCATGCGGTTTCATACAGCTCTGTAGTATAATAGAGTCAGGGAACGTGGCTCCTCCAGCTTTGTTTTTTAACTTAGGATAGCCTTGTCTTCTGGGCCTTTTCTGGTTCCCTACAAATTTTATGATTATTTTTTCTTTTTCTATGAAGAATCTCATTGGTATTTTGATGGGGATTGCATTGAATCTATAGACAGTTTTGAGTAGTACAGATATTTTAACAATATTCATTTTTCCAATATTCCATTTTTCCAGCATGGTTTATCTTTTAATTTGGGGGTATTTCCTTCACTTCTTTCATCAATGTTTTATATTTTTTATTATAGAGATTTTTCTCTTCTTTGGCAAACTTTATTACTAAGTATTTCATTTTATTTTTGTAAATGGGTTACTTTTTCAGTTTCTTTTTCATATTATTGCCTTTAGAAATGCCACTGATTTGTGTATGTTGATTTTGTATCCTGCAGCTTTACTGAATTCACTCATCAGTTCTAATAGTATTTTTTGTGGCCCGTTTAGATTTCTCTAGGTATAAGATCATATTTTCTGCAAACAAGGATAATTTGACTTCTTCCTTTCCAGTTTGGGTACTTTTTCTTTCTTTTATCTGATTGCTCTAGCCAAAACTCACAGTACTAAGTTGAATAACAGTGGTGAAGGTGTGTATGCTTGTCTTGTTCCAGATCTTAGAGGAAATGCTCTTAGTTCTCCCCCATTTAGAATTATACTCTCTGTTGATTCTGTCATATATGGCTTTTATCATGTTGAGGTAACTTCCTTCTACACCCAATTTGAGAGTTTGTAGCATGAAGGGATCTCAAATTTTATCCAAAGCGTTTTCAGCATCAGTTGAAATTGTTTTATTGACAAGATATATCATATTGATCAATTTGCATATGCTGAACCATCCTTGCATTTCTGGAATGAATCTCATTCATGATTGAATCATGATCAATTATTGAATCATGATCAATAATTTCCAATTCAACAACAGATGAATTCCATGTGTTGTTGAATTCAATTTGCTAGTATTTCACTGAGTATTTTTGCAACTGTATTTTTCAGAGATATTAGCTTATAGTCTTCCTTTTTGTTGTCTTTGTCTGGTCTGGATATTAGATACAGACCTCATAGAATATGTTTGGGAGTATTTCTTCCCTGATTTTTAGGACTAGTTTCTTAGGACTAGTTTCTAGGACTAGTTTAAGTAGGATTGGTGTCAGTTCTTTAAATGCTGGGTAGAATTCAGCCATGAAGCCATCAGTCCTGGACTTTTCTTGGTAGGAGACTTTTTTTATACTGCTTCTGTCTTAGTTCTTGTTATTGGTTGATTCAGGTGTTGAATTTATTCCCTGGTTTAATGTTGCATGTGTCTAGGGATTAATCCAGTTCATCAGCGTGTTGTTGCTCACAGCAGTTTCTAACGATCTTTTGGGTTTCTGCAGCATCAGCTAGAATGTCTCCTTTTTCAACTGGGATTTTATTTATTTCCAGCCTTTTTTCTTAGTTTGTCTAAAGTTGTGTGTATTTTGTTGATCTTTTCAAAAAGCAACTTTTTGTTTCATTGATCTTTTTTACTGTTTTTTAGCTTCATTTATTTCTGCTCTGATCTTTATTAATTCTTTTCTTCTACTAATTTTGGGTTTTATTTGCTCTTCTCTTTCTAGTTTCTCAAAATTTGTCACTAAGCTTTGTATCTGAAGCTTTTCTACTTTTGATATTGGTACCTATTGCTGTAAAATTTCCCCTTATCGTGCTTTCACTGTGGTTTTGATATGCTGTGTTTCATTTCAATTTTTTTTTTTTTGAGACAGAGCTTCAAGCTGTCACCCTGGGTAGAGTGCCATGGCATCACAGCTCACAGCAACCTCCAACTCCTGAGTTCAAGTGAGTCTCCTGCCTCCACCTCCCAGGTAGCTGGGATTACAGGTGCCCGCCACAATGCCTGGCTATTTTTTTTTTTTTTGGTTGCAGCTGTCATTGTTGTTTGGTGGGCCCAGGCTGGATTCAAACCCGCCAGCTCAGGTGTACGTGGCTGGCGCCTTAGCCGCTTGAGCCACAGGCACCAAGCCTCATGTCAATTTTTTTGAGAAAATGTTTTAATTTCCTTCTTATTCTCTTCATCAACCCAATGGTCATTCAGGAGCAGATTATTTAATTTCCAGGTGTTTGTATAGTTTCCAACATCCTTCTCATTATTGATTTCTACTTTTATTCCATTTTGGACAGAGAATTCTTGGTATGATTTCAAAATTTTTGAAATTTTTAAGACTTGTTCTGTGCCTAACATATGGTCTATCCTTGAGAATAATCCATGAGCTAAGATGAAGAAACTGTTGAATCAAATGTTCTATAAATATCTCTGTAGTATTAGGTCCATTTGGCCTATAGCATGGCTTAATCCAATGTTTCTCTGTTGCTTCTCTGTAGGATTGATATGGCCAATACTGACAGGGGGGTCTTGAGGTCTCCAACAATTATTATACTGGAGCCCTTCTTTAGCTCCAATAATATTTGCTTTATATAGCTGGGTGCTCCAGTGTTGGCTACATATATATTTAGAATTGTTATATCCTCTTGCTGAATTGACCCCTTTATCATTATATAATGACCTTCTTTGTCTCTTTATACAATTGTCTTAAAATCCATTTCATCTAATTGGAGTATAGCTACTCATGATCTTTTCTCATTTCCATTTTCATAGAATATCTTTTTTCATCTCTTTATTTTTAGTCTCTGTGTACTTTATAGGGAAAGTGGATTTCTTGCAGACGTCAATCATATGATTATCTCTTTTAAAATCCATTCAGCTACTCTATGGCTTTTGATTAGAGAGTTTAGTCCATTCACATTCGGTGCTATTATTGATAGGTAAGGACTTACTAATGCCATTTCTGTTATTCAAGGAATTAGTCCTCTAAGCCCCTAGAGGAAAGGACCCATCTTTTCTTTGTTCTCTTTTTCCTCACTTTCCACCCTAGAATACAGAAGATTGTCAATAAGAAATAAATGAATGTTTAAATGACATAATAAAGGAATAAGCTTTTCTTTCAACTAATCTTACTGAATTTTGCCCTGACGATCTGAGATAGAAGTTTTAATTTGAAATCCAGTAGTCTCCCATATCTGAGGAACTATGATCTCCAGTGGGGTACCACATATTACCAACAGTGTGAAAATTTACACATAAACTTGCACAACCAAAAAGCACATACATATATGTATTTTCCCAGAAAGAATCCACAACTTTTATTATATTTTAAATGGGGCATATAATTCAAAGAAAGTTCAGAACTACCATTCTAGAGTCAGGAAATGGCAAATTTTTCTAATATCTGTAATCTATGAATTAGGGTCTTTGAAGTCATTTTAGTCAATAATGAGAAATTATTCACTCTTGTCTCTGACTAGTTGGTTTAATTACAGACTATATTCTGTGTGATTTTGCACATTTTTTCAAATTAGCATTTAGTATTATGTCTCCAGAGGTGGTTAAAGGTATCTTTAACCCAGGTATCTTCTGATTTTGTTTATCCCCATCTGTAGTCTGTAATTTAGAAAAAGCTTTAAAATGCACAGGTTATTTTTTGCCAATTGTTGAAAAATTATTATGAATAGTTTTCAAAAACACACAAGGACAAATAGTCTGAAAATCAATGCTTTGAAGTACAGGTCATTTTATCTACAGATCATTAGCAAAATACTTATTTCCATATTATATTCTGCAACTTACATCAATGCATAATGATCTAAAAAGATGATAGATTATTTTTTTGTAAAACAAGAATACCAAACAGCAGCAGCAAATACAAGAATATGGAAATGTGTGATTACTTATAAGATGAATTGCAGACATGAGTGCAGTGGTGAAGTATTCATATGACAGGTTAGAGACACAACAAGATAGAAAATTCTTGAAGTTACTGCTGAATTTTTGTAGCGACCACAGCAACGGTATTGCCTGTCTTGTCTTGATGCTCTTGGCTGCAATATCTGGACTGATGCAAACGTACAAGCTTGTATTTCCCAAGAGGAAAGTATAGCTCATCTTGTGAAAGAGACATGGATTTAAGGTTGTTTCCTGTAAGCTGAGTGAGCATGGAACTGATGGATAACGCAAAGCCGCCCTTAAAAGTGAAGTGAAGGAAGAAACACCAAGACCAGTGACTTGTGCCCTAGATTAAACCATGACCCGATGAGTAAATCCACCAAAAGTTGGCCAGCCTAAGAGACAACAACAGCTGACTATGAAAGAGAATGAGAAGGAGAGAATCAAAGGTGAGGAAAGGAGGCTCAGTAACAAAGCTAAGGAAAAGCCCTTAGAGATGGTGCTGTATTTCAGAGACTCTGCGATCTACGTCACCTTGAGCTGAAGAACGTGGCTATGTGGATTTCTTTCCAATTATCTAGTATTTATTGAACATTGAGTCAGGGCTGTTAGAGAATGCAAAAACAAAAATTATTTAGAAATAAATACGCAGAACCACCTACAGCAGGCCTCCCCTCCACCACAGGGCACGCTGCGTAGGTTAGAAAACAGGGCTTCTTTCCTAATGTTCATCCTGTAGGCTTGGGATATAAGGCACAGCTTATAAGCAGACTTCAGGTGTGGAGCATAAATTGGCACACGTGGCTGCCCTTCTATAACGCTGAAAACTTCCCTTTTAAAAAATGTACACTCTGCAATAGGCTTGTTCTTTATGAAGCTTTCATCCTTGGTTTCACAATGTTTGGATAAAGAGAAAGATATTTGGAGCATCTACTTTAAAAAAATATGTCAGGACCTCTTAAGTAAACAATTTTTTTTTAATTTGTCTTTAGTGTCAAAACTCCTTGGAGGAAAAAAAAATTCTTTTCAATCTGAGAATCACATTTTCACTGTGGAAAGACTATTTACTAGGTAATATCATCGACAGTTATACCATGAAGCACTGAATTTATACACGTGAGATTATTAGGCCGTGTAGATTCCAAATGAAAATGTACCATATTGTGTTCTGAGAACTGAGTTTAGCAAACATGAGAAATTCAGTTATTTTAATAAAGTAAATAAGACCTAGCTTTTAGTTCCTGGGAAAAAATAATAAGCTTTATGACTTTCCAAGCCATGCTTAGCACTGTATCCAAACCCTGAGAGAAATGCCTTGCACATGCTCAATAAATAACCGTGATCAAATAATTATTTTTTAATTTGTGCCTGCTTTCCATTTTTTTTAAAAAAGCCTTTCTTGATAAGAAAAAAAAAGTCATCATGGTTTTCTTTTCAACAGAAGACCTGCCATAAATAGTTTCAAATATTTTGATTGTGTTTGCATTGGTGCCAGTGCTTCATGTCACGAATAATCTATAAACTGCCACAGTTCAAATTTCATGTGTGAGAAATTTTACATATTTGTACTGATATATCTTTTTCTGAAATAATGCATATTTTTATACATACCGTAAACCCCCCATAGTGTCAATATTCCCACTAGGTGAAAGGAGGGGATTTTAACAAATGTATCCCATGACCTGTGGTAAGCCCTGAAAAAAAGAAGTGCTTTCAACTGACTGAAGAGAGAGGATAACATTTCAAAAAAGAAGCAATACACTTCAGAAAAACACAGGGTAGAATTGAGCAGGGAACAGTGAGTCATCCAGTCTGATGAGATTGGAGACGAATGTGGAAAACAAGGAGTAATAAACATGGGTAAGCAGGCTGGGCCAAATGACAAAGGACTTTGGACACTGCACAAAATCATTGAAAGTTACATATTAGTAATTTTCGTATTTTACATATTTACTGTCAACAGACAGTAAAATGGTGAGAGGAGACAATTGGAAAGCATATCAGTTGGGGGATAACCTCAGGTCTACACCTTATAAATCAATGGAAAGGAAGAATGAAACCCAACGAGGGGGCAACGGCAAGACTTGCCAATCAGCTGGGTTTGGTAATAAACATTTCCATATTGTGCCAGGATCCACAAGGTCAGAAATGATAGAAACACCGACAGAAGCCATAGGGCCTGTTTGAGGAGAAGATGAAGAGTGTATGCAAAGCATTCCCTAAATAGTGTGGATACCATCCTAGAGCACAGAAGGCAGCAGGGCAGATGGGAAACAACTTGACCTTGAAGTTGAAGGTATGGGAAAGGGCGTGCCCCACAGGAGTGAATATGAAGATAAGCAAGGGACTAAGGGCCACCTTGACTACCAGCCCCACTCAAAACTTGACAATGAGACAGGACAGAGAGGAAAGAACATCGAGGTATAGAAAGACACGCTGGTCAAGGCAGCAGTAGAAAATCAAAGCAGGAGACATTTTCAAGAAGGGTTATGCAATCAAGGTTTTCTAATAACCACAGTGTTGTTTGTGCTTGAGCAAAAGGAAACCATTCTTTATCTTTGAAAGAGTCGTGAGTATAATGTTAATGTCATGAAAATGGTTGCAGAATGGATAGAGAAAAGGGGTGGGTAAGAAGACAGCAGAAAATACGTGAATAGCCCACACGAGCATCGCGGTTGCATAGTCATCTGTACACAGCCAAAATTATACATCTCTAGTTCCTTTCAGTTCCTGTTGTTGCTGTAATTAATTACAAATTTACTGGCATAAAACAACACAAATTTATGAATTTGCAGTTTTGGAGATCAGAAGGCCAAAATGGGTTTCACTGAGCTAAAATCAAGGTGGCAGAGCTGATTCCTTCTTGAGACTCCAGTGCAGAATCTGTTTCCTTGCCTTCTCCAGTTCCCGGGGACCACGGCACTCTGTGGCTCTGGCTGCTTCTCACATCTTCAGAACCAGCAAGCTCAGTATCTTCACATCTGTCTGACTCTGAACCTCCCGTCTGTCACTCTCATGTATTGCATGAAAGATCCCCAGCAATCACATTGGATCTATCCAGATAATCCAAAACAATCTCCGCATCTACATTTCTTTAATTTGATCACATGTACAAAGTCTCTCTTGCCATGTAAGGTAATATATTCACCCCTTCCACGGAAGAAGGGGTAAATGAACCATTTGGAAGGCCATGATTCTGCCTACCTCAGGGTCTAAGTTAAAACATAAGCAGTTTCAGAGTAACTTGTGTTTAACTTAATTCTTATTCATCAGTTTACTTTGGAGGTCAAATAATATATGTGAGATTGATTCATTAGCTGGAAAATGAAAATAGCATTTTTAATAGAGAGTTTTTACACTAGTCTATTATTTTCTGCTGAAAGGCCTTTGAGTTAAATGTTAAAATTCTTATTATATTATAAAATTCCATTTAATGATAGTTGGGTAGCAGTAACAATAAGTTGACAGTTTGCTGCCAGTAGCAATATTTTGATGAGCCTATTTTTTGACTGAAACTGTATTCTACATTAAAGAATTCACTCTTAGAAGCATGTTAGGGTGTTATTTATTTGCTTCACTGGATTTTTTAATATAAAATGTTCTATTGAAGAGGCTTCAAAGATAGATAAGTTTTTTTCCTCTGTATACATTTATAATATTTGAATTTTTCAAACCCATCTATAGAGTGGTTCCTCTATAAAATTGAAGTAATAATGAAAAAAAAATTGCTGTGACGATTAAATGAGGTAACATACATATGAAACCATAGTTCAATTGCCAAGCCATAATAAGTATTAACAGGTTTTCCATGAACTTCTAGCCTAATCCAAAATATACTCCAAGAGATCTTCTAGTAGCAAAACATATTTCTATAAATACTTCAAATGAATAATGCTGTGGATGTTGTTTGTTAGTAAACTTATCAAATTTTAAATATCTGGTTGCTGCACACAATGTAATAATTTTTTCACCTGATAATTCAAGTACCTCAATGGACTAAAAATGGCTGTTTCTTTACGTGCCGTCTAAGGAGTCAGGTTTTCCTATGGTACAAAATGATGACATGAAGCATTTTTTAATTCTATCTAAAGGGGTTGATAAATTGGGAAGAAATTTCTGTTGATTTTATTATATTCAGTACAAGTTAAATTATTGGGAGGGTCAACTGACAGCAAATCTAGATGACAGCAGTGCTTTAAAAAACGAGAGTCACAGACTAAGTTTTTCAGTGGTTTTAAATAACCTTCAGGCCGCACTTCCTCACGTTTCTTCCTGGAATCCCATGCTCCCATCTCTTTAACTCCTTTTGATGAAATAATGTTCCTTTGCTTCCACAATTTCCTTTTTGTGAACTTGTCAGATCATCCCTGCCTTGTATAATTTAAGAGACTTCTGTGTAGCTCTCTGAGAGACTATGACACAGGTCCGAACGGGAGAATAATTTAGGAGGTTCAAAATGAAGGCTCATTATTAAGGCTGCCTTGCCTGAAATGAATACATAGGCTCTCTCGCTCATGCATGGCGGGGTTTTAACTAGATCAAGGGAGGTAGAAGCTTTTCAATGAAGGGTTATGTATAATATCATTGGTTACATAAGCCTACTTTAACTTACACTTTTTTAAAAATATGTGAATTGTTTAATGAGATTAAAGAACTGTAAGGAGACATGTCCCTGGGCATGGGCTTATCTGTAACTCTCACACAAGTCTTTCTTTGGTTGAAAACATCATTTCAGAAACTGTAATATTGCAATTTTATGTCCTTAGGTTACCATCCAGTCCCCAGTCATAAGAGAGAATCACACACACAGAGTATTCCCCCCAGGAAGCTCACTGCAGGGGGGCAAAGAGAGGAGAGGCTTCTCGGTTTCCAAGAGCAGTTAATTTTTAAGTGTTTTCACTTCACCCAAGGACTCCTGACTTGGGTTCAGCAATCCATGATCCTCACATTGCTGCAAGAAAATAACACTTTTTTTAATTTCTGCGCCCAACGTCTTTTTTTTACTAGAACAGACAAGTCTACTTACTTCAGATTAATCTCAGTAGCTGTGATTGGTATCATGAATAATTTCTTTCCATTCCAAGTGAAATCCTACATGTTTCCATGGGACTGTGTTCATTACAATCCCGTGGTGTAGGGGGTGCCAAATAATATGCTAACTTTCAGCAGATGGACAATTGTAATGGAAGCTAAAAGTTTGACTGTATGGATTTATACATGCTTTATTATTTTACTAAAGCCTCTCTTCTTATCTGAAAACCATCTCTTCCTCCTCTTAATTCCCTTAGTATTTTCACTCAGATCCTCTCAGTGCACTCACTTTTCTTTCTAGATACTTTTTGGTGGATGTTTTTTGTGTCCCCTGGGCTCTCTGTGTCACCGCAATGCCTGGAATATAAACAAATGATACATTCAAGGCCTTGAATATAAAGTGATAGCTAACACTGAGCTCTTGCTGTGCGCTGGATTCATTCTAAGCCATTAAGAATATTAACTCCTTTAATCTTCAAAGCACAGGAGATGGGTACCACTAGAATCTTCACTTTATAAAGGAGAAAACAGAAACTCAGAACAGGGAAGCAGTCTGGACGGAGTCACACAGCCCTTCAGGACCAGGCCTGAATCTAAGCCTAGTTTAGGAACCACTGAATATGTAACCATGGCCCTGTCTCTGGAGACCCCGAGTGGGGTACACTCCTAACTGACCTTCACAGCACAGTGCACTGCTTCCTAACTTTCACTAGTGATGATTTTACATTTGCTTTTCTGTTTATGTGGTTAATACCCGCCCTTCCTACCACGCCAGGACACATCAACACAACACTGATATTTCATAAGTGAGTTAGTGCAGCTTTCACACGTCCCAGCACTACATCTTTTTATGTAAGTCTCATAAAGACTCTATGATCTACTTACCAATTTACTTCCACTTTACAGATGAGAAAACTGAAGCAGAGAGAGGTTAGACGATTTCCCCAAGATCACAGAACAAATAAATAGCTTTAAACTCAAAGATCAAAGTTCAGAGCAGGCTCTGAATGAGAAGAGATGGATTAACGGAAATCTAGCTTAGACACTCAGGAAAAGCAAGAGAAAGGCGATGACATCGGACATTCCTGGAAGAGAAAAGTGGAAAGAAACAGTGTGCTAGGCAGAGGAAACAGTGAGAAATAGTGTACACGGAGCAAAGTGGGTGCTCGATAAACGCCGTGAAGAAACGATGATCTTTGTAACCTGTGGCTTTGAAGCTTTTGCACATCCGAGTGTCTTGTGACTGACGCTGTCCATGCATCTTTTTTTCTCTCAGTGCCACCGTGGGCCTTAATTGCCATAGCCATAGTCGCGGTCCTTTTAGTCCTGACCTGCTGCTTTTGTATTTGTAAGAAATGTTTGTTCAAAAAGAAGAACAAGAAGAAGGGAAAGGAGAAGGGAGGGAAGAACGCCATCAACATGAAAGACGTCAAAGACCTGGGCAAGACCATGAAAGATCAGGTAATGTGCTCGTGCCCTAGCTCTTCTTAGATTGTTACAAAATAAATAAAAAGTGGTTTGTGGTTTTATGCCAGGTAATTATAGAAATAAACACCTTCTGGGCACATATCATCACTGAGGTGCTTTGTAATCCACTCAGTCGTTACCTAAGACCCCAAGTTTAACAGAGACGTTTGACAGGGTTTCCAGTCTCTTGTGCAAACAGACCAGAAAAGGTGCCTGGGACCATCGGGGGCCCCTTGATGGGTCCAGCACAGGAAAAGGCACCTGAACATTGTAATTGCACCTGTTTGGCCAGTCTGACCTGTTTCAGAGTCAGAGAAACTGACCACAGAGGACCTGAGTGTTTTTCCCCTTTGGACAGGGGGTCGTTCTGGTTTTCACTGTTCATAGTGACTGTTAAATAACTGAGTTTCATAGTCTTTCATCAAACTTGATGAGAGAAAGCTGCCGTTCTGCACATGCACCCAGCTGAATAATTAGTTCTCAAGCACAGTGAGTTATCTGGGGGAATAAACAGAGCTATATGAGCTAACCCAGAAGAACAGGACAGAATTTGAAGGCAAACTTCTTATTTCCTCCCTCAGGGACAATCAAAACCGTAATGCTGGTTATAACATTCATCTGGCTGGGAAGCCTAAGGAAGATATTAGGATGTCTATTATTTTTGGCTAAATTAATTAGAAAATTCAGTTCAAGATAAAGTTTACTATTAATAATAGTTATGAAATAGTTCTTCATTTTGGAATAATATTCTTAATTGAATTCATATTGAATATTTCTAAAGGACACTTAATTCATATTTTAAAATGTCAATATAGATTTTTTTCATGGAAATAACATTTTTAATGATCAATATTTTCCATCAAATAATTCAAAAGTTCTATTTATTCCAAAATAACCGTATGTAAGTGTTATAAATAAGTTTGTAAGTTTTATAAATACCTGTTATTCATTGATATTAATTAAACCGTTAAATATATGACTCTCCTGAAGGGACAATTGAATCAAATGTTACAACAAGCATTTTAAGGATGTTTGCATAGTTTCCTAGTTAATCACACACTCAGGATGCTAACCCCCTTCCCAGCTTGAGTTTTAAGCTTTTTCTCAAAGTTGCTATCGTATCTATTGACAGCAATTTTACAAAGCCTTTTCATGACCTGCACTTCTGTTTGGTTTCAGAGCTATGAGATGGACATAAACCCCATACCCACTCTCAGAGAGCTTTGGCCTGAGCACAGACTAATGAGGGGTCACTGTTTCTGACAATTTCTAATTGCAGTCCCAAGAGCCCGTGCACAAACATTTAACTACAGATATCTAATAAGGATTTTTCTCTTCAGTTGATTTGTTAAGTGGAAACTAAAATTTCAAGTCACGTCTTTACGTCTACATTTTCCATAGCAAGTAGGACTTGATATAGATTTCTTTAATCAACTTAATGGGAGATTAAGCACGGAACTAATCTCCGAGATGGATGTCTACTGAATAATATATATGTTAATTCTAGCTATATTGTGAAAATAATTTGAACATAAAATACTATCACATTCATAATTACCATAAAATTCAAATGTGGATTCCCTCTGTTCTAGAATGAACAATTAAAAACCCTGAATAATGTAAGATGATAACGATAACATTTCTTCCTAGGATAAGACATCTGTATTTTTATTTGTGAAATTTGTTCTGTATGATGTAAGATTGTAATTGATAGCATAGTGGTAGTGTTAATTACCCCTGTTATGACGTGAATAAATGACCAAGATCTGAAATATAGAGAATTGCTGATATAATGTTTAGTTAATCACCTATATTTTTGAGATGAGGCGGGATAGAGAAAATGAGTCATAAAGAAATACTAGGTCAGGAAGAGCTTATGATAATCTATTATTGCAGATTATCTAGAATTTCAGCCACCCAAAAAGTCTTTTTTAATCATTTTAAATAGATAACTTTTTCTACATAGAATGAGCTAGGTGCTAGTTTTAAATTATGAGCAATTAAACGTACATAATAAAATATAATTTGGACAAGTAAAAATAGGCTTATTTATAGGTAACAATAGCTTCTGCTTCTTTTCAAGCAGCCCAAAAAGGTAGCTTATAATGGCTTCAAAATATCTTAAGCAGAATATTGAAGTGAACATGCGGAGGACAATAAAGGTAGTTTGTGCCTCTGTCACTTAAAAATGTGAGAGGCATTTTAGGTAGGATTTCTTAAGATGTAGAGGCTCCAGGGCAGTCAATGAGCTTTTACCTTTACCATTCATACTGAACTCACGGAAATTCAATTTCAGTGTCCATGGCTACATGTCACTATAGTAAGCTTTTATAACCAAGGACAAATGTTAACATAGTCAGCAATGACTACAAAAAAGAAACTATCGATAGTTATTTATGTTGCATAAGGTATATAGTTAAGGGTCCTTTTTTATGCCTTAAAACTCAAGAATACTAAAACCTCCAGAAGCAGAATATAATATCAACTTGCACAGGCCTAGATCTGGAAGGTCATTTCTCCACGGTTCTCACTAATGTGTGTGGATATTTTAATTTTTATTTCTTCCTTCTATGTCCTCCTTATCTGTGTTGTGTCTGATGACTGTTCTGGATTGTCCCTTGCGGTAGGTTTCCTCTGCTACCTAGACATCCCTAGGCAATGCTGAGAAACATTTAGCGGCCTGGCAGCTGGGGCTCCACAGCTGAGGGTATACCATTCTGACACACATCAAGAGGCTGAACTAAATTGATTTTTTGTTTAAAGATAAATTGTTCTCATTTTAAACCTTGCTACCAGATTAAACACTGAACAGTATTAGAAAGCTCAAGTTTAACACTGATGCACAGAGAAAGGGAATTCAGTCCCCTGGGCTGCCTTTTTCCATGTGCTTTAGCAAATCCAAAGTTAAGACAGTGCTGCTAGCAGTAAGCAAATGCTCCTTCTGAGGACTGTGAACTGAGCCCCTTTTGGATGTCAGAGCAAAGCACAAGCGCGTGTGCTGCGTCTTTAAAATTCAAAGCAAGGTCTGACGTTCCCAGCATAGCTTTTTCTACTGCAATTTATCAAACCTCAAAACTGCTGGGTTTACAAGCTTTTTCTTCCGAATTTTGTTCCGCGGAGGAAAAAAATATTGCTCTTGAGATATTATAATAGCTACTGATTTAATAGGTCTGAATTTAATGTGACGGTACAGAAAAAATGTCTTGCTTAAGCTCAGCCTTTGGGACAGGAGTAGACTTAATCACTTCAGTGATGAACAGTGGCACTGAGAAATTATCAAAACTTCAGCCTTATTTTATGCAGAATAATTGCAAGATGGCCCTACACCTTCCATTCAAGCTAAAACACTGAGGGACAAGGAGATTTAATATCTCAGCCACTTCAAATTGCACTGGTGGACGCATGATGCATAAATTGACAGTTCTTAAAGGGACCTTTGAAAAGGTATTTTAATCCATGAACTTTTTTTATGATAATGATAGAGTGGCAGGCAGATTTATCAGACAGAACTACACATTAAATAGTTTGCTACTATTTTTAAAAAATTAAAACCTTACAGAGAGGCAATTACTTACACTGCCATTTTCTAAGCATATCTGCTGTGACAGTGTTAAAACCTTATACACAGCTAGGTTTGAAAGGGCACTGGGATTCTACTACCTAACGTCCTCTCACTAGTCTTTTCTGTCACTTCATTAGCTCATGTTCCCCTCAGTGCCCCCTTGCCTGCTAATAAAAAGATTAATACAAATTTTTAAATAATTTTACGTGGCTTCCAGCCTTTGGCTATTAGTAAAGCAACATTTTAAGATTCAAAGAAACAACCAGGCATAAATTAAACTTTCTAAATTAAATGGTGTGTGGCTAACAAGTCTGAAAATGTTTCTAATGGATGTGTGTAATAATGGCAATTTTCAATTTTTCAAACCCATCGTCATCTCCCGAGAAGTGTCAAGATGCACACACCTGTGAAGCCGGCTCACCGGTGTTTATGTGTCCGTGAATCTGTGAGGCATCCACGTCTCTGCTCTTCGGAATCAAATTCGGTTTGAGAAATGTAGCCAAATTGGGAAACCTTGTAAATTCAGGGACTGAGAGTGCCATTTGGAAGCACCGCTGGGGGTCTCTGTTAAGTGAGTGGTTGAACAGAGAATCTCTCTCCCCTGAGAATGATGAATAGAGCAGAGAGAAGGGCATGTGGTTTGGAAATAGGAGAGCAGGATGGTGGGGCCATAGTCTGATGACTGGGATGCCCAGCTACAGCCTTGCTGCCCTGGAATTGAGTTCTATACAAATTCTCAGACTCCATTTGAGAGGTGGGAACAGTCAAGATTCCATCACTTTACCAAAAGTCCATCCCTAGTATCTCTGAGCAGCTTTCAGTGAGATTCTATGGTAACACATGCACACATACATACACACACACAAAGGCAATGAAAATGCCATAACCAAAAATTAAGAGACAGTATTTGCTACATATAACACAACAAATAATTGAAGCCACTAAAATACAAAGAGCATCTACAAATCAACAAGAAAAAGCCACAGCATAATAGAAACACCAGCAAAGGACACATACAGGTTCAGAAGAAAAATTACAAGCAATTTGTATAAAGATTTTTAATTTTTCAACCTTACTGGGGATCAGGAAAATGTGATTCTTTTATTATTACTGGTTTTGAATAATGAGTGTGCATACATTTCTAACTAATTGCTCTAATTATTTAGAGCAGTAAGAATACTCATCCCCAGAAACAAAACTTCAAATATTTATGACCTTTGTAGCCTTGGAATTTTTAGCAAAATTTTTGCACATCAGGAAAATGCATTATCTATTTTGATTTGTTTTAATGGAGCATTTCAATGTACCTTACTAGGTAATGAGCTTTCTAGTATTCCAATTTGTATTACACTTAAGTTTTAGGTTGTAAAGAATATTTGGTTTGTCAGAGTGAGTTTCAAGAGTTCAATAGAATTGATTTTGTTCTTTAAAGCAAAATGAATTTTTATACCAATCTGAGTTTTTGACAAGTTTGTAAACATGATTCTTGTTATCTTTTGATATCAAATAGACTCTTAAATCAATTTAATTCAGCCTAGCTTTCTGTGGAGCTGTTATGAAAATAAAATGGTAAACTTAAAATGGAAGTGGGATAAACTTCTCTCTGAACATGGATTTGCTGGTGGCATGTTTTTTCCTTTTCCATGACCATGATAAATGTATATGCAAGACACAGGGAATTAAAGTACTCTGAGGATCACCTCAGCCATCTTCGCCGTAGGAAATCAGGCGACCACAGGCCATGCATTTGATAGAAACCGTCCCCTGCATGTAGCAATGTTTACACTTGCTCAGCGTCTTAATGGACATGAACGTGACCCCGGCCTGGTTAGTAGCATGTTTGTCACACTTTCCTCCAAGAGGAGCAATTGTATCAGAGCCAAACATGATACCGAGTTGACATTGTCTTTGCAACAATTTTACATTTTTCGCTTGCAATATTCTGAGGGGGCTTCTTCCATTGCTTCCATGTTGCTTGCTGGTTGGGGGGAAATTCCGTGCACAAATGGAATTTAAAAAATATGTAAGCAGCAAATGTGAATGTGTGTCAGACAAACAGATTTCCAGCATCTTAGTGCTTGCTTCTAACAGCTTGTAAGTATGAACTACAGGCCCAGTTTAACTTGGGTTCCCATGAAAAGTCACTTGCATTCATAAGATCCATTCTTCTGCTCGTAGGCCCTTAAGGATGATGATGCTGAAACTGGACTGACCGATGGGGAAGAAAAAGAAGAACCCAAAGAGGAGGAGAAACTGGGGAAACTGCAATACTCACTGGACTACGACTTCCAGAATAACCAGGTCTGGGGGAAATGTCTTCTAATTCCATTATGTTTTCTGAAATTGCCAAATAGAAGGGGAAGCACAATGCTTCTTAAAATATTTCATTTGCTGTGAGGGGAAAATGCAATTATCGAAGCTATTGATGAAATAATTTCTAAGTACAGGCAGTCCCCTACTTGCTAATTTAACTTCTGGTAATTAGAATTCACAGTATTCAACAGATTACATCGACTTAAGGCACGTTCAGGAGGCAGACAGAATATAAATGAACTGGAAGCAGGCAGTCTGCTTCTGAGAGCTCCCAGCCACATCCCTCCCCCTCAGCCTGAGCTGGAACAATTAAAGATGAAAAATTGACTGTGGTCCATCAATTTTAAAGGCAGTGGTGCCTGTATAATATCATGATACTAAATGAAACTCCCTTGCTAATGAGACAACAGTTCTAAAAAACTAAGAAGACCAGCTTGATTTCCATTCTAATGAATGCTGCCCCCAAATTGACAAGGAGGGCTCGGCACCTATAGCTCAACCAGCTAAGGTGCCAGCCACGTACACCTAAGGTGGTGGGTTCAAATCCCCAGCCCGGACCCACCAAACAACAATGATGGCTGCAACCAAAAAATAGCTGGGCGTTGTGGCGGGCGCCTGTGGTCCCAGCTACCTGGGAGGCAGAGGCAAGAGACTCGCTTGAGCCCAGGAGTTGGAGGTTGCTATGAGCTGTAATGCCACGGCACTCTACCCAGGGGGACAGCTTGAGGCTCTGTCTCAAAAAAAAAACAAAAAAAAAAAAACAAATTGACAAGGAGCAGAAGATAGTGACAGAACAAGCATTCCCACCTAATTTCTCAAAAAATCAGGAGGTGCCCCGAGATGAATGAAAATATTAGCTGTCGTTTATTGACTCCCTGTTACAGAGAAAGTGGAAAAGATAACTGTGAAAAATCTCTATGTGCAAAGACCTTCTAGCATCCATGACATTGTCAAAGATGTTTCTTTGCCTTCTGAATCGTTAAAATGCATATATATATAAAGCGAGGTAAAAATTAGTAGAATTAGCTATATGACAGTTCAAGTTCTTAAAAATCTGCAGGACATCGCCCTTCTCCAAGTAGGGCATTTTACATCTCTTCCGTTTGTTTTGTTTCACTCATCTTTTTGAGCCAAAAAAAAAAAAAAAAAGATATAAAGTAACTATAATAGCCAGGAAAGTAGCATGTGTTGATAATTCCCTGTTTGATGAGGAATGAGCAATGAATGAATTAAGCCCTAATGCTCCTCTGTGATAACTCATCTACTAAGTAAATAACTCTGTGAATAAATCTAAGCAGTTGTAGAAGTTCTGGGGTTTATTTAGGATTTGACAGTTCAAATCAACTTCACTTTCTGAAGTTTGCAGATGGTTTCTACTGAAGGATATGTAAGCATGCTGCCGTATTACAAATAACCTTAATTTCATCAGCTTCGTGACAACCATAGTTATTTTGTAGCACATTCTAGATGGGTGTATATTGGGTTATAGGTACGAGTTGATAGTCGTGGATATATATATGGGTTTATAGGTACCTAATATTTATAGTTAATTAAATGTGGCATTTGATGTCATTGCTATCACTTCTACCAAAATTTCAGCATCAGGACTTGATTGGGGGCATAATCTCTTACTGTGTACTCTAGGAAAAGTCCAGGTTAACTTTGTTATCATAACATATAACATGGTTTCCAAAAGTTTATCCCACCTTTACATTCATGTCCAGTATTTTTCTCCTAATTTACTCTCCATTCATATTTTCCACGGGAAATCTAGTGATATCTTATCCTAGTTCATCATAATTTTGCAACTTCTAAGTTAGTTTTAATTTTTTTTTTGGAGATTGAGTCCCACTCTGCCACCCTGGGGTAGAGTGCTGTGGCATCATCATAACTCACAGCAACCCCAAACCCCTGGGTTCAAGAAATCCTCTTCCCTCAACTTCTGAGTAGGTAGCTTAGACGACAGGCCCCCATCACCTTGCCCAGCTAGTCCTTCAGTATTCATTTTATAGAGTCGTATTTTTAAGGAAATAATTGTTACTTTTTACTAAAATATTTAATATATTTACCACTCCTTTTCCAGCAAACGTCAAGTTTAAAAAGGTATTTTATTCTGAAAATCTAGACAATTGTATCAGATGATTTTCTTAATATCACACATTGATTTTTCCAAACATTCTGAACTAATTTGATTTATAAAACAATTCCTATGAGACAGGGTAGATAAAGACTGGGAAAAACTTTGTAAAGTTATGATGAAATAAACACATTTGCTTGCCAAAACTTAAAGATACCACTAAAACACTTACGTGAGAAGCTATTGTGGTCGACAGAAATCTGATATTTATCTCTTAGTCAGAAGTCAGAGGGAGTTTGGAAGAAGCCATATCATTCTTTATTAACAAATATTCAAAAATCTCTAAAATATAACCATCCAGTTTTAAAGAGTTTATGCTTTATTGCTAGAGTTTTCTCTAGCCCACAAGATAACTGGTTATTTAAAAAGTGCAAATGAGGAAATAAAATCTTGCTCATTCACATTGCTACATGAAGGCAAATACCAATTTAGCAAACCAAGAGGCAGACTGTTTGCTCGACTAATGGCGTCTTTGTAATCTAGTGCCTATTTTGGCTATTCTGTGACCATCTGTCTATGTTTTGTGTACTTACAATCCAGCCCCCTGACTGCTATGGTTGGATGATGATGGCACCAAAAAGATACTGAAGCCTTAAAACGAAAGCAACACCATCATTCAGGGTATTGGTCCAGGTTAAAAATTGAGACAGCTACTCAAAATGCACTTAAAAACATGGTTGGTTAATTTCACAGAAACTGGCTGTGACTTTTTTTTAAGGAGGTGAATTACTTTTCACACTGTCAGCTAAAAGTTTCAGGCACAGATTTTTAGGCTCTGGTGTGAAAACCTCTGGTGTAGAAGCCTTTACTAAATCTTCCGTGCCTTAAGTAGCAGTAAGACTCTACTACCTTTTTATCCCCTCTGGATCTTATTCTAAACCAATCCGTTGATTCAAAATCTCTGATGGAAGAGTATCTGTAGTAGTCCACACACACTGTTTTTCTCAAGAAAAATATTCACAATGCCAATGAGACTCTAATATTCCCAGTTTGATGAGAGTATTTCAAAATGTATATGAAAACAGCACACTGTACCCCATGATTGCATTAATGTACATAGTTATGCTATAAGAAATTTTTAAAAAAAGAAAGAAAAGAGACTCTAATATTCCTATTTAAGCTTAGGAATGTATGAGAAAATAGAAAAATTACCAAGCGTTAAAAATCATATCTGTAATCTTCCTTCTTTATGAAGCTAAAATTGTGTTTTTTTGATTCCGTGTCCTATATTTAAACACAGAATTTAATAATCCTTCTATATTGTAAGTTAAAATAAATGTATCCAGCATGCAAGGGAAAGTCAAAAAAGTAGAAACTGGAAGGTCTTATTTTTTTTATTTCAAAATGCTATCCAATCTCTCAGAAATATTTCTATTTATCCAGTCTGGGGCTTCGGTAAAGAATAAAACTTTCCTACTTTATAATTACAAACTAGTGATTGTTTAACGGTTTATTTCCACTTACAAATCATGCCCTGGAAAGAGAAACAATGCACAAGGGCTTCTGGCAACTGGGAAGTTACTTGATTGCAACCCTTTTGCAAATATGAATTCCGTATTTAACTGTAATCAGCAACCTTTTAAAAGCCTCTTTTGCACTTAAAACCAGGCTTCCCAGAGCCTGCATCTGTCATAATTGGTTTTCTGAAGCCTTTATAGATCACTTCATTTGCCTTGTATGTTCAGATTCATAAGAGAATAAAAGCCTATTAAAAGCAAAGAAGAGGGAGAAAAAAATCACAATATACAACATTGTGAACAAATTGATCTTTTTCAAAATGTCTCCCAATGTCTGTGTTTGCTGAATTCTGTCATTTATTTTCAGCTGCTGGTGGGGATCATCCAGGCTGCTGAACTGCCTGCCTTAGACATGGGGGGCACGTCTGATCCTTATGTGAAAGTGTTTCTGCTGCCTGATAAAAAGAAGAAATTTGAGACAAAGGTTCACCGAAAAACCCTTAATCCTGTCTTCAATGAGCAATTTACTTTCAAGGTATTTCTTTCTATTTACTTATAACTCTGCCTCTGTTGTTTTTAGATAAAAGGCTGATCTTATCCTGACACGTACACAGACATGCACATGAATTCTTGTACAGGGACTCAAACTACGATTCTGTTCAGAATATCTGAGTCTTATCTTCAGTGTGATGAGGGTTCTATCATGCATCTCAAAGTGGGCAAAGTAAGATTCGGCTCAGTCATTTCAGTGTGGAATATTATGGACTGGAACATGTTGACGGTGTCATAGTCACATCTAAAAACCAAGGTCCTTCTGTAACTACAGCCTGCAATCTCCCCCTGCCACCCCAACTGGGCCTCAGACCAGGACCATTAGGAGCTAGTCTACACAGCAGGAGGCAAGTGGTGGGCAAGCAACAGAGGGCGATGCCATCTGTGTTGACAGCACTCCCCAGGGCTTTCATCCCTGCAGGAGCTCTGCCTCTGTGGATCCCCACCCCACCCACCCCCATCCATAGAAAAATTACCTTCCGTGAAACCAGTCCCTGGTGCCAAAAAGGTTGGGGAGCACTTAGACCAGGGGTCCTCAAACGTTTTAAACAGGGAGCCAGTTCACTGTCCCTCAGACCATTGGAGGGCCAGACTATAGGCCCCAGGACAAGTCAGCTGCTAAGCAGGACAGGCAGCGGTGGCAAAAACACCCAGTGGGCCGGATAAATGTCCTAGGAGGGCCACATGTGGCCCAAGGGCCATAGTTTGAGGATGCGTGCTTTAGAAAATAAAGTCAAAGAATGAAGTCGTTATCTTTCTGAGTTTCAAAGTTTCTGAAAATAGGTAGACCCCAGTGGAATCACAGAATAAAGTAATTTATGTTCCAGCACGGAAATGCTATAAATAGATCTTACTCCGGTTGCAAAATTCTGTGGGTACAGGGGCAATTTGAACACTTTAAAACCATTGGTCTTAATCATCAATAAAAAGAGCGTGATACACTGTTTTCTCACATTTATAGCCTTTTTCCTGTACTTGAGGCTCTTCCCAAATATTCTTCATCTTGTTTAGACACCTCAGTTGACAAACAATAACAAAGACAGATTCTGTCCCCCTGATAACCGGTCAGGAAAACACACCCCACAGGCCCCAGGGAGCTCTATAGCTCTTGGCTCGAAGTCATTCATAAAAACAATTCTTCCATGAAAATCTTTAATATGTGAAAAAAAAATAAATGCATTGCTTTAGAACAATACATTTCTGAGAAATGAAATGTCTGTGACTACGCCAGCAGGCTGATTCAGAATCACTGCATCTATCAGCCGGGCTTAGCAATAACAGGCGCCTCATGGTGGGAAACATTCTGTCAGGAAATAAATGTATGAGACCAAGGACAGGAGTCGTTTTCTCAAAACTTGCTTTTAATTTTGTAGAGTAGCAGTGTCCTTATTCACTCTAAAATTTTTGAGTTTTCAAGACAAAGCCTCTCACGTATTGTCAGTAATCTTATTTTTTTAAATCTACAGTTTTTCTACAGCCAAATAGTTAATTTAGAGGAGCAATAAAAACACTGTTGAAAATACACAGTGTATAAGGCTGGTGTGGTGGCTCATGTCTGTACTGCTAGCACTCTGGGAGGCCGAGGCAGGGGGACTGCCTGAGTTCACAGGCTTGAGACCAGCCTGAACCAGAGCGAGACACCATCTCTAAAAGCAAGCAGGCATTGTTGCAGGCTCCTGTAATCCCAGCTACCAGAGAGGCTGAGGCAAGAGAATCACTTGAACCCCAGAGTTTGAGGTTGCCGTGACCTAAGGTGCCACGGCACACTACCTACCAAGGGCAACAAAGTGAGACTCTTGTCTCAAAAAAAGAAAATACAGAGTAAAGACCACACTAATCACGGTGGTCGATATCCCACAAAACATAAAAAGGAAAAAATATTGCAAATAGTAATCACAATTGTTGTACTTAACTATTTATCGATCTTAAACTAGGCCAAAAGTTTCTAACCAGAATTTAATAAGCAAGTTCTTAAATTATTTGAAATAATATTTCAATAGTGGCTTTGTTTTTAGTTACTTGCATAATATTTCTTTTAAGATTGCTAATAATTTTATTAGTAATTTCTATGACTCCAAGAAGGGTAATTATTGAAATTTTGGAATTCTCTATAAACTCTTATCTAGTTCCAAAGGCTGGTCAAACTATAAAGAAATCCGGACTACAGTGTGTTTTAATTATTTAAAAATATGCCCATTTTTCTAGGTAACTGGTTAATTTCTTCAGTAGACATTTTAAACTGCTCATCTTGAAATGCCAACTGGCCATATGACATAAGAGTGGAACTATCAGAACAGTGGTTCTCAACCTTCCTAATGCCACAACCCTTTAATACAGTTCCTGTGGATCGCCACCCACAGGTTGAGAACCGCTGAATTAAAGAGGGTAGGCTTTAGAATAGATTTAACTCCATTTAACACAAACTCGATGTGCCCCAAACTACATTCATCTTCTTTCCCCCCAAATAAACTCTTATCTGAAAGAGGTACTAATCATTTAAACAATAAATACTTTCTAAGTGTCTGCATATATATTCATTCATCCTCAAAACAGTGCCCCTGAAGTAGTCACTATGATAGCACTGTCACTGCTTAATAAGTGAATAAGCTGAGATTTATTCACTTGCCTTAGGTCCTTCAGCTGGAAAGTTAGGAACCCCAGACCCAGGTCTTTCTGACCCCAAGCCCAGGTTTTTTACTATTGCTATTTCAGTACAATCATCCAAAAGTCTAGAGAAATTTTAGAAATAGGATGAAATTTTTAAGAGTTTATTCCTACTCTAAAATTTTTCTTTCTCTCTTTGCAATTCTTTGGATTTATTTTAAATTCCTCCTAAAATGGAAAAAGTATTATGCCTAGTTTTTAATCATAGTATTTTCATAAAATACTCAGATTTTAAACAGATGATGAATAAATGATGGATAATAAAAATCTTGGGAAAACTGAAACTTCTTACATGTCTAGGGTCAAATATTCTTCCTTCTTCCCACTTTAATATACAGAGTTAATTGAGAAATGTTTTCTGGAGCATAAGACAGTCATTTACACTGATAAAATAGTAGGAAGTGTATGAAAATTGATCAAACCTTTAAGACAAGTCTAAACAATTTCTTAATTGGTATTTCTACCCAGTTACTGAAGTGTAACTGACTTGGATTGCATTGCTCTCCCTGAATATTAAAAATGTCACTAATAAACATCCCAGCCCACAGCATCTGTCCCAGATATATATGAACAGCTGGAGAATTCATCAGTTCTTGGCCTTGTGCCACCCCTTTTCCTAAAGCATGTCATACCTACCAATGAACTTCAAGATCCATATTGCAATGCAGCTCTGATATTCAAAACATCAATTTTCTAGTCAGTTCTTGTCAATCAGTAATTGTGTTAGGGAGTAGGTGAGGCCATCATGAATTTCATTTAGGTTCTTTCAGACTCCTAGAATACTTTTTAATGTCAGTGCTCCATTAAATTGTGACATTCAAATGGCTTGAAAAGAGTTAATCGAACTTATAAAGAAGTTACCTGGCCCACCCTAAATTATATCCTGACAATATAACTTACAGCACTAACAAAATAATGTATAAGAAAAACGTATTTACAGAGGCAAATGCAATTGACTTATTTACTATCTTATTAATCTTAAAGTGTTGACAGCATTACTAATAGTGGAATCTATTATTAATAACCCTAACAGCTTCGAGAACTTTGGGATAAAGTGATCAGTCACTCTAAGTTCCCATTTTCTCTCAAGTAACTTAAGCCTCAAGCAGTTCATCCAAAGTCTCCATTTAAGAAACACGCAAAAAACAAAATCATCTCCCTGCTCTGTTTATCTAACATAAAAAAAATTAAACATTATGGACCAGTAACACGTTTGAAGCATTTTTGTAACCAGATATTTTATCCTCATCTCTCTTTACGCAGGTGCCGTACTCGGAATTAGGTGGCAAAACCCTGGTGATGGCCGTGTACGACTTTGATCGGTTCTCCAAGCATGACATCATCGGAGAATTTAAAGTCCCCATGAACACAGTGGACTTTGGCCACGTCACTGAGGAATGGCGCGATCTGCAAAGTGCTGAGAAAGAAGAGGTGAGAGAGTCATTAGCATTTCTAAGACGTCAAGCTGTGTCTGCCCGCGGTTTGTGTAATAGCATGCCGAGAGATGTTCTTTACAAAGGGCGATGAGTGTCTCCATCTGTTGACAGCTGGAAAAATAGGGTCAGAGGGACTGTATACCCTTGTTTAAAAGTGTATAGGTCCTCTGGGTGTTATTTGAAAGAAAAGAGATTTGTGTACCGGATCTATAAACAACTCCCCTGGACACACACAGGCTACATGAAAACTTACAAAATGCCACACACACACACATAACTTTCTTCTATAAAAGGACTGTGGAAAATCGTCTTATTTCCTCAAATTTTTCCACAGTCATTTTGTATTTTCTGCATGGGTCATGTAGCTATGACACAGAAATAAAATGGCCCTTTTTCCTTGATTATTTCTGCACCTCACAGACAGTTCATTGCTTCTCCTGAGGATATCAGAGCTTGATGGGCAAAACACCAAGTGCAATTCACAAGGCCTGATATTAAATCCATTTTTTAAATGACTCACATTTTTATAGTACTCCACATATTGTTTTTTTTCCAATTTTCATTGTTTGGCCCAGTATTTTTCCATGACTTAAAAGGGGAAATTCAATATCTTTAGTGCTTTTAAGCTATATAGTAATCACATCTATCTGATGAAGCTATGCCCGCCCGGCTCTAGCATTTTTCTCTGCAAACATTTCAGTAGGCCAGTACCAGAAAATCAAACGACTCCTAGCTTCTCAAGATTTCTAAAGCAACTCCGTTACCAGCCATTGTAGGTCCTGACAGGTGGCTGTAATTACCCAAGGGATTGCACACAGCCTCAATCATTCCGATCTGCAGATCCCTAAGATTTCATAAGACATGGTCACTTTGGAGTCATCAGGGATATCAGACAGAATAAAGGCCTCCAAGAAACTCAACTAAGCCCATCACATGGGAATCCTTTCAACTAAGATTTTCTGTAACTAATCTCAAGCCACCAATTTCATACTCCCCGTGTGATGAAGTGAGTTTTCAGAATAGGCTTGTTAGTTGCTATGGTGAAATTAGATTTTGTTTGTGTGCTGAACTTGTTCGGTTGTACAATAAGAGTCAAAATTACTTAAGATCTGCTTTCTTTTTGGAGGGAAATATAGAGACACAAGCATATGTCTTACACAAATAGGTTACTCAACATTCTTAGATATTGAGATGGATTTAGCCCCACTGTGGCTATTCAAGAATACCCAAGAAAAATACCGAGCTTTTAAATTTCACGATTTTGGCTGGGCATGGTGTCCACACTAACCCTCTGTGATGCCAAGGCAGATGGATCGCCTGGGCTCAGGGGTTCAAGACCAGCCTGAGCTGGAGTGAGACCCCATCTCTACTAAAAATAGAAAAACTAGCCAGGTATTGTGGCAGGCACCTCTAGTCCCAGCTGCCTGGGAGGCTGAGGCAAGAGGATCACTCAAGCCCAAGAGTTTGAGGTTGCTGTGAGCTATGACACCATGGCATCTACTCTAGGGCAACAGAGCGACAGTCTGTCTAGAAAAAATAAAAATTAAAAAAAAAAGTCATGATTTTTGCAAGTAGTATTAACCTTAAGTCAAACAAGTATATTAAAAAGGAATATTCACTCATCTAATCATAATATTTTTGATTATTTAACAAAGTAGAAAGATGTTTCATTGAATTTTGATATTTTATTGGAGTGTTTGAGTTTGGGTAAATTCCTCTTCTGAAGGATTAAGTGGGATCATAACAATTATTAACTAATTGATTTTTCTTAACTGACTAGTTTTTGGTTGGCTTGTTGGTTAAATATCAGAATATGACCCACTTGTGTGTCACAGGCCCACCTGTCCAGGAGGCCTGGCTCACCTGCATCACCTTTACCCGGAGGACGATCAGGTGGGATGGGATCCCAAGATCACACCCAGTGGGATTCTGAAAAATGGAGTACTTTGCCCGAGCTGAGAGAATGTTGGCCATAAAGCAATTTCCCTCTTTCAAATATCTCTGAAGTGTTAGCGGAGTCCGAGACTTAACGCTAAACTGACAGGTTTGACTCTAGAGTCTCCAAGTTTAGGTAAAGTGCCAAAAAAGAACCAACTGTTGTTCTCATCTTCTTTCTTGCCCCTTCTCTCTCTATCTTTTCTATTTCTTTCTTCTTCCATGTCTTCTCTCACTAAAGCTTTTGGCATCCAAATCTTTTTAAAACATCCTTTTGAAAATATTTATTATACATTACTACATTCCACAAACCGTGCTAGGTGGGTTTTTTTTTTTAATTCTTATTTATTTTTGAGACAGAGTCTTACTCTGTCACCCTGGCTGGAGTGCAGTGGCATCATCATCACTCACTTCAACCTCTCACTTCTAGCTTCTCGTGACCCTCCTGCTTCAGCCTCCCGTGTATCTGAGACTATAGCCACACCCCACTGTGCCCAGCTAATTTTTCTGTTTTTAGTAGAGCTCAACCCATCTTCCCAGAGTGCCAGGATTACAGGTGTGAGCCACCGTGCCCAAACTGCTAGGTGTTTTTTTAAAAGTGAAGAGAATAAACAGCTTCTGCTTTCGTGGAGTTTGGGGCTGACTCAGCTTCCCCCCTAAGGTCAATCTTTGCCTTGCTTATTGCCAATGAAATTGGTTTCTAGAAAAAGATCTACCTTCCATTAAGCTCAAACACTCTAGGCTTCCATGGCGGATCCCTCTGCTATCTCTGAGCCCTTAAACAAGTCATGTAAGCTCTCAAAGATTTATTTTCACTCAATCTAGAAAGTGACCTAATGTTCTTTGTTCCCTATCTTATTTATGGATTAAATAGAAAAGAATGTACAGTCCCTAACATAGAATAAGGTCTGTGTAGATGTTCAGTCAGGGAGAGATCTCTCTTTCTCCCTGCCTTGGTCATCTTCTTTTTTGTATTTTCTTTCGCCATTTGTGTTTTCATCCTCCTGTTTCCTGTGCTCTTTCCCTACATCTGTATCTGTTCCTTTCCTCACCACCATTGTGCTCACTGAATGCTCCTTGGAGTGTTAATAATAAAAACCATACTTCTACCATTACATTTCAATACTCTTGAGACTTCCTCTCTGACATCCACTCAGGAATAATAATGTGTTGTTTTTAGTAGGCTGGCTATTTCCCTTTATTAAAATATAAAAAATTTCATGGAATGGATACCTAGCTTACAGAATATCTCTGGATGACTAGATCCAGCTTAAAGTTAAAAGGAAATAAGATTCCAATTATTATGGGAAAGTTATGTATTCTCAATGATATGTGCTCAATTTTTTTCATACCACAGAAAATTATGATTTTTGTGAATAAATTGATGTCTTACAATCAACAGCGAGGACTCCATAGACTTTAGTCTTATGATGTTGAAGAAACAGTTTCTCCTTTACCTGAGCAATTTTGTTCATGATTTGGTCTTTGTTCTAACAACGTTAAAATGTTATTTTTAATGTCATAGTGAGTTGAAAGATGTCAAAGAAAGTCCAAAAGATGAATTCATGAACAACTTTAGAATCTAGGCGTGAGATTGCTAATCACAGTCGGCTACTCATTACAGACTTGAATTTAAATTGCTTAAATCAGACCCACTGAGACCCAACTCTGTGATTTTTGATAGAATAGGGTAAAGTTTTCTTGCCAGAAAGTTAACAACGAGAAAAGTCCTAAGATGATGAAGCAACTGTATAAATTATAGCAGTGCATGTTATTTTAGTGATCAGTTAATGTGCAAGCAATTTAGAAAGAATTGGGAAAGAACATGGCTGGTGTGAGAGCCTTGCCTGGAAGTTCTAAGCATATGTTTAAGAAGGACGGGGTGTGGGAGATATTGGCTGGGCCAGGAAGACCCACAACAGCACACAGCTCTCAGTATTAGATTCCAACTTCAGGTAGAAAGTCACTGGTGACTTTTCACTGGGCTTGATGACATTCCTCGAATTAACAAAACAAAAGCTACCTGGCTACTCAGCTTCAGATTCCCTTGCCATGGTGGTGACTGACTGCCCCCTTCTTCCACCTCCTCGCTTTCTAACCCATGAGGAGGGACTCAGACTTAGAGACCTGTGCCTTTCTCTTTGATTTCTTTAAAACAGATCTGAATTGAGAGGTGAATATGGGTATATGTAAAAGTTATATTTTTTCTTTTTTTTTTTATTAAATGTTAGCTGTGTACATTAATGCAATCATGGAGTACAGTGTGGTGTTTTCATATACAATTTGAAATATTTTCATCAAACTGGTTAACATGGCCTTTATGTCATTTTCTTAGTTATTGTGTTAAAATGTTTATATTCTACTTTTAGAAAGATTCACTTGTACCCTTGAAAGATAAACCATAGAGGTGATCCCTCCAATCACCCTCCCTCCACCCATCCACCCCTCTCCCATCCCCAGTTAAATTTCTTAATTTTTTCTTTCTTATTGTATGAGCCATCCTTTGTGACTAGTATATACAGTTCTTCCATTTGCAAAAAGCTACTGATATGTATAGCCTCAGGCTGACTATGCTGAATTTTTGAAACTTTTTTCTTTTGTAATCATTCAAACAATAATTGTTTATATTACCCACAAGTCAAACCTGTATACTTGAAGAATAATCCATTCATTAAGTTCATACTTAAGTTCATTCATTCATTTAATACTTTATATTAATTCAAGTATTATTATACTTGAAGAATAATCCATTCATTTAATACTTTAACTCAATTATTTTAAATTTTACAATCAACAGCAAGGACTCCATTGTCCTTTTTTTAAAAAACTGCACTGAAGACCCTTTTAGAAATTGTCTAGGTTCTGCCCTCTGGCATCAGGTACATCATCAAAGGATTGAGACCCTTTTTATTTTAGCATTTTGTTTCTGTTTTTAACTTATTTTCATCCTCATGATTTCCACTACTGCTTCTTATCTCTAAAAACAGCATCTGAAGTAGATAACCCAAGAAAACAACTGAGCTATTTTTTTTAACATTCTTCCCTGATGTGCTTCAACCTTTCATGACTTATCAGAACCGTTTTATATCCATTAGAGAATAAGGCTATCACCTCTACTTTGTGTGGAATTCGGTAAAGAGTGATTTTTAAATGAGATTCCGTAACCCAGTGCAAATGGGAAAAAAAATTGATCGTGAATTAAAACAAGTTGGGACATAATTTAATTAGTACCCAAGCAGAAGAAAAAAGAAACTACTTTAGCGCCTTAATGGAAAATCAATTTTGCAAGAAAATTTCACATTTTTAAGCCTAATTAGAAAAACATTTGCTTCACACAAAAGCACTTGGAGAATACATATTCCATCAAATAGCAAAGTTTTTTAGGTTCCAATGGTCAATTACTGAATATTTCTTCGGAATGGGTTAAAGTCATTATTTCTTGTAGCATCTTTAATACCCAAGGATCATGTAAGACCTGATGTTTTTTCCTAAGTACATTTGGCAATCAGATGATAATTTTGATCGCTACCTAACAAATCAATGAATTATTGGAAATCCTTGTAAAGGTTAATTGCTAGAACTTTAAAGCAAGGATACGAACGGGGAACTATCCTTGTCATTCACAATCTCTCACATTTGAGAAATTCAACAAAGACGTTCATTACATTCACAGCATCCCAGGAAGGTACACTTGTGATTTTTGTTTGTTTGTTTTTGTTTTTCCTTTGCTTGTTCACTGCCTATCTTCCCCCACCAGACTGAAGCTCCATCCAGGGCACAGCCATATGTATTGTTTTCCACCATTAAACCAAGCTTGATCCCAGAGGCAAGCACACAGTAGGTGTGCAAAAATATCCTTGCTACTAATAGTAATTGTGTTAGCCAAGCACATTTAGCTTAGCAAAACATTGTTGTTATTGTTTTTAATGATGGTCTTGAAAGTCATAATTTTTCTCTAATCTTTCTTTTTGTTTTCAGTAAAGATTTATTCAGTGTCTCTTTCCTCTCCTTAACCTCTTTTTAGCCTATTTCCATGATGCACATAGAACTTATGGGTTAACTTATCTTTTCTTTGAAGTTCAGACTTAGGTAAAGGTATTATGTAATTCTCTGTTTACAACCTGTAAATTGGCCTGGAGGAAAATAGGGAAGAATCAATTCTAAGGAGAATTCAAAGACTTGGAACAAAATCTAAGTTTATCATATCTAGGGTATTTGTCATGGTAGCTATGGTTTACTAGTATGGAATTATTTTATAGAATATTAAAACTATAATACTTTAGTGCACTTAGTATCTATGTGTCCATTTTATGGGGCTTTGATTCTACTGATTTCCCTTTAAACAACTATAAAAATATAGATGCATTTGAGTGTTTATGATACAGTTTTGGCCCTAGCTATGGTTTGCTTGCATCCGAATCTTTGGTCAGAATTTCAATTGCCAGTTATCACTGTATTCTTAGGCATAATAAATATTATCCACTTTATGAAGTAGTTTCCAAAAACATCACAGGAAAAGAAAAATGCCTTGAAATCTCTCTCTAGTGGGTAGGACTGAAATTTAATTGCCTTTCTAGTTAAAAAGACTTTTCAGGTGTGGGTGGAAGCAATCCAAATTTTCACTTCAGAGTTTTTAGGAAGAAAATTAGTGTTTTATTTTTTATTGTGTATTCCCCAGAAAAGTGATATAAATTAGACTCTAAAGCATGAATTGAGCGAAGGGGAGAGACCCTGGGCATTTTCAAAACACCCTCTGACTACCTTCCGTTGCCTCCTAGTGCCAAACTCAAACCTACCCTTCCTGGCGGTAACCATCCCAAGGTCTGTGTTCACAGCCTGGCTGCCTTATTTCCAAAGTTCATTTTCATTAGAGTTTACCATAACTTCTCGACCAAAGTTACAAACACAAATAATAGCTACCATTAGTTGAGCCTCTCTTGCATGCTAACAAAAGATAATTTTTATAACATTCTTTAAAATAGGCATGATTAAGTTTTTTTTACAAAATAGGAAAGGATGAGACCTAAAACCCAGAGAAATTTAAGTAATTTGTCCAAGTTTACAAAGGACTAAAATTCAAACACAGAACTGAGCCCACTCTCTTTCTATTTTATCATAGCGCCTTCTTCAGTCTCTCTCGGTCTCTTCAGCCCCCAAAGGCTGCTATAAATTACATTGCCATGTAAAATCCTAAAGCCCACTACTTGTTCTCACTCTTGGCCTACTTCATTGGTGTCTTAACACTTGGTCAGTTTGTTCTGACAACTTGGGCTGGTTCCCCTTCACCTGGTGTAATGCACATGTACACTATAGAGCAAAACCTCAGGAAATAGCTGTGGTGTTTTGGTTTCTTCACAAAAGTATTATTTCATAAATACTCAGCATGAATTTCTACTCAGGAAACAAAGCTCGAAAATTCAACTATTAAACATATTTACTTATCAATATGAATAAATGTAATGAAGGCAGAAGGGTCGAACTATTTAACAAGTTCTTTATTAAATAAAGTATAAATTCTCATCCATTCATTTATAACATATATTGAATATTTGTGAATTAGTACATAAAGGAACAGAGTGTATAAAGCTTGGATGATGAACACACACGGGAAATGGTTCATAACAGTTGTAAATTTTAGGTTGCAAAATAAGAAACGAGCTTCATAAGGAACCAATAAGTATTATAAACAAATACTGTGTTTTAGGCAAAAAGAAAATAAGTAGAGCAGGAAGGTCCATGCAAGAGTTGGAATAAAATGAGCTAACCTTTATCGATTATTTTTATTCTTCACTTCCCCTTTATTTCTTGACATAACCCAGTTAATATATTTCCCATTGGGTTTCTCAGAAGCATGATCCCAGAAGATACCAGTAAGATAAAAAAAATCACAGTCAATAAATTTGGAAGAAAGCTGCATATTCTGTTGCCTTCTGTGAGAGTCACAAATGTTTTCTGTGCCATTTTTCAATGTCAAAAGCTCTGAGAAATCCAGTTCACTTTTTCCTGGACCCATACTGCAATAGAAACTTTTTTTTATTATTGTTGGGGATTCCTTGAGGGTACAAAGAACCAGGTTACATTGATTGCATTTGTTAAGTAAAGTCCCTCTTATAATGTTGTGACCCCGAAAAGGTAGGTCACACATCACGTGGGTAGATGCCTAGTACTGGGATTGCAGGATCAAATGGGAGGTCTAGCTTGGGTCCTTTGAGGGTTCTCCATACTTCCTTCCCAAAAGGTTATATTAGTTTGCAGTCCCACCAGCAGTGTAAAAGCGTTCCCTTCTCTCCACACCCACACCAGCATCTGCAGTTTTGAGATTTTGTGATTTGGGCCATTCTCACTGGGGTTAGACGGTATCTCAGAGTGGTTTTGATTTGCATTTCTCTAATAATTAGGGACAGTAAGTGTTTTTCCATATGTTTGTTAGTCATTCATCTGTCTTCTTTAGAAAAGGTTCTGTTTATCTCTCTTGCCCATTGATAAGATAATCTTCTAAACTGAGTAGATTTTGAACAAGCAAAAAGAAACTAAGAATTCCCTCCAGAGATCAAGGGAAAGAAATCAGAAAAAAACAAACACCGCATGTTCTCACTTACAGTGGGAACTAAAAATTTATGACCATGTATATAGTCATAAAATGGTGTAACAGACATCAAAAACTAAATGGTGAGGGAGAAGGTGAATTAGGGATAAATATCTACATATCTGGTACAACATACTTTATTTGGGGGGTACACTAAACCCCTGACTTCAGCATTATATAAAATAAATATAATAAAAAACACTTGTATCAATAAGTATTGTCAAAGTAATAAAAAATATCTGTACACTTGTAATAAAAACACTTGTAGCTCCAACATCTATTGTAATTTTTTTTTTAAAGAAAGAAAGGAAGTGAGCAAGATCAGTGATACAGAGCTAAGACCTCTGATGACGGGCGGCGCCTGTGGCTCAAAGGAGAAGGGCGCCAGTCCCATATGCCAGAGGTGGTAGGTTCAAACCCAGCCTTGGCCAAAAACTGCAAAATGAATAAATAAATAAAAATAAAGAATGATATTTTAAAAATGAAAAAGATCTCTGATGATATACCCAGGTAACTGAGGAGTGAAAACTTGAGCAGATATTTTGGCAAATGAGATCTGATAAGGCAGTTTAATGTCAATTTGTCACTTAAATATCAGACTAGTGAATCTCGACTCAGAACACAGTAAAGTTTGTGAAAGTTGTTCCCGCCAAGGGCAACACTAGGAATATGAAAAGCCAGGGCCTCCCTGTGGTGCTAGCCCTCTCCCCTGAGTGGTTTCCTCACAGTGGTTTCTTACACCCTTGGAGCAGTCTTACTTGGTAACTCTTCATAGCCCCCTTTTTCATATTAGAGCCTTCATTTTGCCCAGTGCCACCCAGAAAATAAGCAACAGAGCAAACGTTTAGACCTGGCTCTAATCTGACACTCCCAAACCCGTTTTCTCTACTCTGCCTTCTTGCCCCTCAGTTGACGAGAGCTCAGTGAGTTGCGAGGATACTGACCATTGTGTTTACCTTCTTATTCCCAGTACTCAGCACTATACCTGGATGTTAGGTATCCAACCTGCTTAAAGGAATATTTATTTTTATTAAATTTGTTGAGAAAATTAGAATAACAAGAATTTCCTTTTATTTTAAGAGATTTAAGGGGTATGTGACCTTTACATAACTATGGAATCTGAGCTTTCTTTATACCCATCACCTGAATAGTGCACGTTGTACCCCCATTTTAACAAACTTGCTTCATAAGTCTTATCACCTTCAAGGATATCATATTTGAAGGATACTAAATTATTCCAGTTGCCCCACTCACATGATAGCCCAAAACACTTTGCACTTCCAGCATCTCTCTCCAAAGACCTTTTTCAGTGCATAAGACATTCTTTTGTCTGTCTTCAATAGTGACTTGTCTTCATCTTTAAATTGAAATGGTCATAAACATTTTAGAGTCAAGTATAGAATATCAGTTGATGATCCAATTGGGTAAAACAGTTTTAGTTACTATGGTTACGTGATACGATGGCTGTTTCCTGGAGGCTTACAAACAGGCTTTGTTACATGGTCTGCCAGAGGGGTCATGATGAGGAGAATTCTCCTTGGAAAATATAAATTCTGATACATGTAGTGCTGAGGCATCTAATTGTTTGAATAGAAAACAATGTAGTTTTCCTTTGTATTCCTAAGAATAAAAGGAGTGAGGGTTGTCAGCTGAATTTTATATAAAGTGGTTTGGAAGTATGGCCTGTCCATATAGAGAATGGCAGGGAAGAAAGTGAAGGCTAAAGCTGAAAGGGGGATAAATAGAAAACAAAAGGAGAACAAGAAAGAAAATGATGTAGACACCTGGTTTTCTCTTTTAGATTAGTTAGAGATTTTGTTTGGGAAGCAATGTGATCGGTGAAGGAAAATGCCTTTTTCCATCTTCCACAGATTTGAACCTTTCAAAATGTAATCTTTTCTGTTGATTTCATCATATGTTTTGAAGCAATTTTTTTATCATCTTGTTTGTGAATCTTCAAATGAAATGTTTTTACCTTCTGTCTTACTCCTACCTACCTTGGAGCAGGCCAAATGTTTGTACTGCAAAATCTTTAATCCATCACAATCTGTTACTCTGCAATTAGATGAAATGTCAGCAGTTGAGTTGTACTAGTCGTACTATAGAACAAGGGAGGAAAATGAGGTCTTGCTGGAAAACAAAGGCTTAAATAATTAAAGGAGGGAAGAGAGAGAGAGCATTCACAGCCACACAAACTCACTTGCTTTAAAATGATTAGATTTTCCCCGGATATGAACAGAAGCCCTTACATATGGCAAATTAATTTTATTTGTTCATATATAATCTCATCTCAACCCAGCTATCTCCATCTCAGCCCAGCACAAGTATCTCCAGCTCATCCCAGGTAACTACATCTTAGCAACTGTAAAGCTATCTTAGCACAAGTATATCCATCACATATATTTGTCAAGCTAGATGTTTCTCAGAATATAATGGTGAATAAGGTAGAGCCATTAAGCTTTTTCAATTATAAATTTATGCTGAGACAGAATTGCAGGGTAAATCAAAGCTCTGACCTTGAACTCAACATAGGTGAATCACCATGATTCCACTTACTGGTATATTCTTGGGCTTGTAGTTTAATCCTTCCATAAAATGTGTTTCAAAATTATTCAACTCCCTAAGTGCAGTGCACTTAGAATAATACTTGGCATCAGATAAATTCTCCATAAATACTATTTTTGTTGTTGAAAAGACTGATCCAAGCCCTAATTTCCTTGTCCGTTAGACTAATATCCTTCGTTTTGTGAGTAGACTAAAACAGCCTGAGAGTTAGGAATGCATCATTAGACATGGTTCAGATGAAAGGGGAGACGTGTGAGCCCAGATCCCATGTGTGAGAATCTGTGGTGTCTGAAAAGATTTCACAGAGTCCAACCCAGGGTGATACTCAGCATGTGTGTGTGGAAGGTGGGACTACGCAGTGTGACCCCAATACCCAGGCACCAACAGACTTTTATAAGCTCTGACACCACAGAGAGCAACCCAAAGATTCAGACTTTACTAACATCAAAAAGACAGCACTAACAAGTATTGGTGAAGATGTGAAAAATTTGGAACATTGTTGGTAGGAATGTAAAATGACGTAACCGCTTTGAAAAACCATCTGTCACTTCCTCAAAATGTAAAGACAGTCACCACACTCATCAGTAATTCCACTGGGGATACACCCAAGAAAAATGAAAACACATATACACACACAAAGGTATGAGAATGTTAGTGGCAGCATGTTTCATAATAGGCAGAAAGTGGAAACCATCTAAATGTTCATCAACCGAGTAATAGATAGACACAATGTGGTACATCCATACAATAGACAATTACTCAGCCATTAAAAGGAATGAAGTTCTGATACATGCTACAATATTAACAGCCAATAGGCAAATCCACAAACAGAAAGTAGACTAGTAATTATCTAGGGCTGGGGTGGGGTACGGCGATGGGGAATGACAGATAACGGGTATGGAGTGTCTTTTTGGCATGATGAATGTATTCTCAAAGTCACTAGTCAGGATGGTTATAACACCTTGTGAATACATTGAAACTCACCAAATTCTACACTTTAAATAGGTAAATTAAACTCTCTGGTATATGGATTATTTCTCAAAGCTGTTTTTTTAAAAAGTTTCAGACACTGAAACCCCAAAGGGCCTCATTTCAAAAAGCACTCAGCTGTATTAGGAGTGTCTTTTCTAAGACTCTTTCAAACTTTTGTGGGTATTTCCTGAAAATATTCTAGTTTCTCTTTAAATCAGGATGCTGGTCTCCTTAGTACCACTTTTCTTGATTTAAGGGCAGTACCAAGATTCCCCTATTTAGAGATAAGGAAGCCAGGCTTCGACCGTGTGGCTAGTCATGAGAACTCAGGACTCCACATCCAAAGCTATTTTCTGCCAGCCTACTCTCCTTTAGGAGAAGCTCTAGGCTAATTCTCTTGGTAAAACATCGTTCCAGATATGAGAACTAATCCTTCCTGCAGCTCGTCTTATCCAGCCTTTGAGAGGTCCCCTCGTCCTTTAATTGCTCTTTCTTGGAACTTTTCTAGAACATCACACCTTTGAGAATTGAGATAAAACTGACAGGCACAGAAAGTCCAACAGGTCTTGACTATTGTACACACCAGTGTAACCACCACTCCTACAAGTCACAGAACATGTTTTACCCCAGAAAGTTCCTCAGGCTTCTTTCCAATCGGTCCTTAGGTAACCTCTGTTCTGATCGTTCTCATTATAGATGAGTTTGCCTGGTCTTGAACTACACGGATGCAGAATCACACTGTTTTAGGTCTAGCTTCTTTGGCTCAGTATGATGTTTCTGAGATCAGTACAGACAGCAGTACTGCATTTTTGTTGCTGACTAGCATTCTGTTGTGTGAAGGCATCAAAATTGGTCTATCCATTTTTCTGTTGACAGACTTTGGGGCTGTTTCCAGTTTGGAGTTATCATAAATAAAGCTATTATAAATATATGCATGCAGCTTTCTGTAGACACATGTTTTCATCTCTCCTGGGAATGCTGGTTCTTAGGACAGTATATGTATCTTGCTTCTTTGAAGCTCAAAGGACCAGGACCTCAGGGAATAACGTATATGGGGATGTGCTGTGATGCCTACTGTGTCTTCTCCTTCTCATTGGCCTCCCAGATGGCGCTGGGCACCACCTTGATCCTTTCTGCACCACGCACTTGGCATCTCACCACATCCATTCCTGTCCTGTAAGGGCAGGTGCATAGCCACATAATGCTGTTGCCAAAACTGATGAGGGCAGGTGCATAACCACATAATGCTGTTGCCAAAACTGATGGCTCATTTACCTGTGTTATTGTCTTGACAGAGTATACACTCAAATGAGTATAGAACTAACTCATCATTATCCCAGAAACTCTCAGAGCCTCATTTCCTCCTGTACAGAACACTATTGAAGAATATAATAGAGATTCTGTGTTTGAAATTTATTTTTCAAGCGCAGGTCTGTATACCAAATAAATTTCTAAATAAACCATTACATACATCAAGTAGCTATTCATTTTCTCTCTTATAGGGGGAAAAACAGGACCATCTGAAAGCTTCAGTAGTTTTTTCTCCTCTCTCTCTCTCTCTCTCTCTCTCTCTCTCTCTTTCTCTGTAGGGCCAGAGATGGTCTCAATATTTTTATCACCACTCCCTTTTCAAATTTCAGTGCCTGAAGGCAAAGTGAAACCACCCTAAGCTTCTCCTCCACCCATGGAAAGCTGTCAGGGGGGTTCCCTATGGGTCTACTTTGCACACTACAACTACACAGACACTCCCCATCTCCCTGCCAGGCTTATCTCCTCTCTTCTTACTTTCTGCTTTTCTCTGATACCTAGAATTTCAAGTATGCCACAACTTGACCTTCAACCATATTTAAGGTCCCCCCAAATCATTAACAATGTGCAATTATTTTCCCCCTGAGCGGAGCCACAGCCAGATTGTGAACAGGAGAAGTGTGGTGAGATACTCACTGGGGC
This sequence comes from Galago senegalensis, assembly GCA_963575145.1. Taxonomy (NCBI): domain Eukaryota; kingdom Metazoa; phylum Chordata; class Mammalia; order Primates; family Galagidae; genus Galago; species Galago senegalensis. The sequence continues at coordinate 60,280 of CAUYTI010132130.1, read as the reverse complement.
ATCCTGTCCTCAGGCTTCAGGAGCTGCCCGAGGACACAGGGCATGGGGCAGTGGGAGAAGCCCACGCCCAGCAAGTCCAGCCACTTACCTATCTGCTACGACTTTAAAATGCTAATAGGGCAATGTCGTTAGAGGTGACGCCTTTCACGCTTGAATACGACCCTGCTTTCAACATCCTTTCTGAAAGTCCCTTCTACACTGCTACTTTTCTTTTCATGTGGAACATTAGTTTACATGCAAGAACTAATTTCTGGACCCCGTATAACACTGGAACTCTGACACGAGCATTTTGGGGTGAAGCAGAAGGCCCCACATGCACTTTAGCAGAGGACAGAAAGGGAAATTCGGAAATAGCTCTCAGGGAGTCTTCTGATTCTCTAAGCTACACCCATCCTAGAATGTGGTCAGAGGTTGCTCTTTACCTGAAGTTATGGGCTGCTCTTCAGTTTCCTGTTTCTGTGTGAATATATTAGTATTCTGGCAAATCACATCCCTGAATTCCTGCTTTCTTCTAGTGTTTCAAAGAAAAGACAAAAAATGTCTTTCAGGAACCAACATAGTATCAGGAATAGTCCGTTCGTAACTGTATTTCAGTGTCAATAAACAAAAATAGAGAGTGAGATTTGAATATCAAAATAGGTAAAGAATTTTGAGTTGTGTATTCTGCTTTTAGAATATATTTTTGGATAGCCAGAGTCGTAGGTAGTAGTGAACGCAGGAAGCACCTTTGAAATGCCTGCCTCATATAAAATCAGCATCAATGTTTAACTTAGAACCCGAGGAAAGAAGCCTGCTTCTTTGTAAGGTCATAGACTTTCCAAGCAGTATCATTCTGATGTTTTGTTTATATTCGGGCCACATTTTAAAATGACAGGAGGGCTGGGGAACCTACGTGTCACCCTAGGATTGCCTAATTTTAGTTAAAATATATGCATATATGCTCTGTTACCTAGAAAATCAAGTATGCGGCAGGCTTACCTTCAACCGAGTTTAAGCTCACATCTCCTGAGTGTTTATATCACCAACGCACCGTGCTGAGCATGTGACTCGTTTACTCTCACCACACCACTGTGGGGCAGATGTCATCATTCTCCCCAATATACGGACAAAGAGGCTGAAACCCAGAGAAGTTGGGATTGCACACAGCCGTGAAGCTAATACTAGCAGGAGGGCTAGCACTCAGAATGTTGTCTGGTGCCAAAAGTCCTCAGCTATCATGGTAAATTGCCTCTGAGAACGGGCTATGCCAGGGATGAGGTTTTACTTTGCAATCATATACCCTCACCCTGCAATTTGTGTGTTTCCCACACTCCCAACAATTCTGCCAACCCACACCGTGCAAAGGAAGGGCTCAAGCCCACCTTGGCTCCACCCCACTCCCTGTTCCCAAGTCCTTTAGCTGCTTTCAAGACTTTGGGGTCACTCTTTGTATGATATAAATATGCATGAAAGACCCCACGTAGGATTCAACCTCTGTTGTGAAGTCCCTCTGGCCCCCATTCTCTGGTTTATTTCATCCCATTCCATCACACGTTCCTGGAAGAAGGATATAATCACTTCCATCTCTTCCATCACTCTCCCTCGTTCCAGATATAATGAGGAACATGGACTGGAAAGAACACCCTAACTGGTAATTATACCCCAAACACCAAACATCAATGAAGTGTGTATTTTAATGTTCTCCAAATAGCATGTAATTAGGTATACTTGACTATAAATGTCTTTGCAAAGCAAAATATTTTGCTCGCATAGGTTTTCTAAGGCCCTGTATTTCATTGTGCGATAGAAGAAGCTCCTTCCCCGTAGAAGGGATAAAAGGGAGATGTGAAGAACTGCCCAGTTTTTTGTCATTGTGAAGGTTTTTAAAGAGCAATAAGGCTGCTCAGAATGAACAGGTCCACTATAAAGTACTACAGTTTGAGATACCGCCCTGCCCGTCCTCCCAGATCTCCACTTCAAAGCCCTACCTCATATGAAAGAGAGATGAGGAAGAGCTAAGCCCAGTTATCACCTCACAACCAGATAATGACAACACACATGTCCTTTGCTCCCCAATATATTCTTTCTTGACATCCAAATATTTAATAGTTTGAAGAATAAATTGCAGCATTTCTGCCTGGAGGTTTTCATGTCATCTTTATAGGAATTATTTCAACCAATTTTACGTACGACTTAGATAAATTTTTAAACAGTGTCCATGCCAGGTCTGAACTTTGCAGCATAACTAGCTTTTATTAAATGAGAACCGATTGTTGTCATTTCTAGCTGTGACTTTCAAAACTGTCAGTTAGCATTGGAGCCATTTTCCTGTGGCAACAGCCCCCCCCCCAGGTGGTTTCTGGGGAACTTGACTCTCACCAGCACTGCAGACCTGCAACCTCTTCTATCTGCTGGCTTCTGTGCCCTCCTCAAAAACACTGCTTTATTTTGTGATTCCAATTGCCAGAAAAACAATTGTCAAATGTAACTGAAATCTGAAACAATTATTATAAATACACTAGTTCAATGATATCTCACAAACTGTTACATATTATTCAGCCGAATTTGCAAATGAGGAAACTGAAACTCACAGAGACTAAGAAACTCATCAGAAATCACGTACGTAACGTGTAACATCCAGAAATTCAGATCAAAGTTTTGCCTTATTCCAAAGTCCACGTTAACTAATATTTATTTCTATATTCCATTGGGGAATGGACATCATATCAAATTCTTGGCATTGGGATTTCAGGAAATGGTCAAGGAAAGAGTGAGGGCCCCTAGCCACTAACCTATGAAAGCAGTGCAGCCTGTGACGATGGCGGCCTCTTTTCTTTCAACAAATGGATTGAGACTTTCCCTAAAGAAGTATCCAGGATCCGAAAGATGCCTATTTAAATAGCACGCAGGTTTGAATTCTAGCTCTTCTCTGGGCCTGTGGAGGAGAGGACATTATTTACCCAGTGACTGCCACTCTGTAGACAGCAGAAGTGAACCGGAGGATAGAAACACAGTTCACGCAGGCCCGGCTAGCAGTTTAACTACGGAGTCTAAGAAGGTGCCTTAGAAGTCACCAGGAGATAAATTCATGGAAAAAGCTGGTACACGAGCAAAGGATCAAACCCTCTTTCAGACTCTCATGTTCAGCCCATCGTGAATTTGGTGCCCTGGCCTAGAACATAATAGGGAGCAGAAACAGGTTCACCCTGTGCAACTTCTATAGGAAGATAGTGCTTGAGCCAGTGCACCATCTCTAAGTGCAGCTCGGGGACACTTGTCCAGACACTAGTTTGATCCTCTTGATAAAGGGAGGGACCCAGAGGTTGGGAGCATAACAATAGGGGTGCAGTCGGTTGCTTCTCTCGGGGGTGGTGGGAAGTGGTGGGCCACCCTTCCTGTTCTCAGCACACTAGCCATACTAGCCAGGCCGGTGTTCTCTAAGAAATGCTTCAGCATGCCTTCCTAAGACGAAATTGCAGGCACTTGACGTCAGAACTGAGAATGCAAACAGTGCTTCTTCCTAAGCACAATTCTGGCATCCCTAAGCAAAAATTCTGTAAATGATCAGCTTAGATCTCCCATAGAGATTAAGACATAACTTATTCAAACCTATTCTGAAATCAGGAAACTTGAGGACTCATCGCTCCTCAAATGGAAACGGCTACCGACATCATCTTCTGTGCCTGTTCCTTTTGAAAAACCCTGAGATTTCTCATTGAGATCTTTGAAACTGTTTGGATTACCTTTCATGTTTCATATATCATAACCGTCATTCTTACAATAGTTTATATTTGTCTCCAAAATGTAGGCCACTAGACGAGGGGTGAGTTTGAGATTTATGATATCTTTGTTCTTATGAGTGTATCAGTGACTATTATTAGTACTGCTTCACGTTTATGGGATGCATGCATGTGCTCGAGCAGCCGCGGGAAGCCAGCGCTGTGTTTCTGAACCAAATTCTCTCCTCCCTCAAAGCTCAGGGATGTGCTGTCTATTGTAGTTTCCAATCTGATTCGCTCTTCAAATAGAGGAGCCAGAGCCTCCCTCTGGGGAGAAGAGAACTCAGTGATGAGCATCCATTAATTAGGGGCAAAACGTCCATTTGAGACAGCTTAGAATGACTTCCGGAAGACACTGAAATCCAAATAAAACGAAAGCACTCAAATGTGGGAAGAAAAATTAAACCCAGTAAGACCCTCCTGGAAGTGTTAAATGCTGACATAGATATCTAAAAGAGCCTACCTTCCTGGAGGATTTTTAAAAATAAGAACTGGGACATGGATTTGTAGTCCTGTTTCAAGGTGAGGGAACAGACAAGGTGATCTCTCCTGGGATCTCAGCAGCCCCGCGATTCATCAAAGAAGGTGTTTAAAAAGCAGAGCCGTGGGAGCAAAGAACCGCCGCATCAATCTAAATCAGGCCTTATGTGACTTTCTCTCTTTTCCCCACTTCTAATCTCTCCCTGCATTTTCCTAAGTCTCATCACAGCAGCACACACACTCTACAATTACTTTGACAAACAATGATAACAGTACTTGGATTTTCAGTCTCTTCCAACGTAAGCCATTTCTGACAGTGAAAAATAGAGGGAACCGATTACCAAAGCTGTGAACCACAATGATGGATTCAGGGAGCTGAGTTACCAGAGAGGGTTTCCATATATCAGCCTGGGCTGACTTTCTTGGGAAAGCACTTGGAAAGTTTGAGAAATATGAGACAAGCCACCGTCCTATCATGTTGACTTTCCTACCAGGCACCTTGTAAACGAGGTACAAGGTTTAAAATATATTTTTTTTCTTTTAACAAAGGTTACTTAATACTAAAAAACTCAGTACAGAGATGTAAAATTTCACATCATAAAGAATTGTTGTCAGCAGAAACACTAACAAACTGAGCCCTGGGCTGTCCTCTCGGAACTACTGTAGACACTCATACTCTTAGACCCCAACTTACTCTACGTTATAACTGTACACATGAAAATAGCCTTAATAAAATACCGGCTTTATTATGAATTCATGAAATATTAGATGGATATTAGACATAATTATATAAAAAGGCCTTTTAAGTGGAAAAAGCAAACTATAAAATTATATATGCTTTTGCAGGGAGTTTTTTTAAGTATTTGCATATTTATAAAAGCAATTTGGAATCTACAATATGAGAATAATCATCTTAGGATGCTAAGATTATGGTGTTCAGGGTCCCATCGTAACACACATAAATCTAAGTGCACACAGACACACAGATGTACACTTGACCTGGCAAATGACTCTGCTTTCAAAACTCGGTGCAGTAATGTTACCGTTTTGGAAGAGATTTAAGTGCTTTGCTGTGAATTACATGAAAAGGGGGGCAAATCCACGTGATCCCTCCTACATTACCATTTCTCCTCCCAAGACACCTGCCAGCAGGAATTCACACCCATTGCGTGAGTTTCCGTTATAACTTACATACAGCTCTCACGAGTTTTGCTTTTCCTTTTCCCAAATAGGCTTGCCCCAGAAATCATCCTCTAGATTATTCCCAAAACAAAAATCATTTAATATTTACTTTTAAGAAATTAGAAAACAGAAAGGTTAAGATGGATTATCATTTAAATATAAAACCCAAAGCTCCCCCGTGGGATTGAGATGGCCTGCGCCACCCATACGTGGTATTGTCACAAAGCTGAGAAATTTGGAAAGAGGTAAGAAAGCTGTATAAAACCATGACTGGCAAAGGAAAGGTTTTGTGGTGAGCTTCCCGTGCCCTGCAAGGAATGAGGCACCTACCGCTTACTCATACCCTGGGTCAATGCCCCTGAAAATATAGTGTGAAAAGACTTTCAACGCTGGGAGATACTATCACACAATCATACACAATTAGCACACACAAAATACTTTCTTGAACCATAGATTTTTCTGACCTGCATTTTTAATGCCAACTGAGCTCTATTTATAAGTAGCCATCAAATCTTTGTTCCCTCTTCCTGGCCACCACAAGAAACTCTTTGGTGGCTGGCAAGTTTGTTGTATTACAATAAAACCTGCCAGCCTTTGGATATTCCGCTATATCTGAGTCCCACTCAAGTGTCTTCCCAGGAAGAATGTAGAAGTTGAAGGAGGGGGCTGGACCATCCATTTATTTCAACAAGAGCTTTGGTTTGCTTCTGGCAGCTAAGGAGATTTGGCTTCCCAGAGGCCCTCCTAGAGGCTCAGGGAGTGAAACCCACCATCGTTCACTGTGTTCCTTTTTAAATCAGAATTTCAGAGTGTGATATAGTACCCTACCTGGGTAGGCCCTTCCATGTGATGGCCAAAGAAAAACTAAATGTAGCCAGGTGTGGTGGCACGTGCCTGTAGTCCCAGCTACTCAGGAGGCTGAGACAGGAGGATCACTTGAGTCCAGGAGTTCCGGGTTGTAGTGGACAATGCCAATCAGGTGTCCACAATAAGTTCAGCATCAATATGATGACCTCCCGGGAGCAAGGGACCACCAGGTTGCCTAAGGAGGGGTGAACCGGCCCAGGTCAGAAATGGAGCAAGTCAAAGTTCCTGTGCTGATCAGTAGTGAGATCGCGCCTGTGAATAGTCACTGCACTCCAGCCTGGGCAACATAAGTAAGCTTTGCGTAATTCAAACTTGTGTATAAAGTCACTTCCACGAAACTTACAGTGATGGAAAACCGAGAAAGGATGGTCCATTTCATGTAAGGCTGTGATGTCTTCTTTTTGTACTGACTGCAGATAGGGCTTATGGAACAAGAAGGGTCAGACCGACAGGTTCTGTGTTCCTGAGCCGTGCAAACTGAAGAGATCAGGTCACCTCCTAAGATTCATTGTTCTTATGCATAAGCCACAAAATATAAACTCTCCTCACAGGTGACTGTGAGGATTAAATGGGACACAGTGTATGAAAACACCCAAAGCCGTCAGGCAGGTCATGAATCCTAGCTCCCCTTTCTTTTTCCTTAGTCTAAACTCTTATAGTACAATTCACACATTAATTGATTATGATACTTTAACTTCATTTGTATTGATAGATAGGAAAACAGGTGGCATCCTGTGCCGCAAAACTTTCCTTAAAGGGTAGCCCTGCAAAATGGAACAGATTTTCTCGCCAGTCATAGAAAGACAGTTAATTTTAGCGTAATTATTGAAACACTCCACTACTCTGACTTTCCTCAATATCTAGTGATCAAAAACCCTTTAGATTATGTGACTTTTCCTCTCAATGTTGTAGTCAGGCTATTTGCTCTGAGAGGCCTGTGACAAGCTATAGTTAATAAGTTTTCCATGGTGTCAAAGTAATAATATTAACACGCCATTGGGAATTAATCTTGTTTTGTGCACTGGCCTACATAAATGTGAATGACATTTCAAAATATGATCAGGCAAGAGCTGAGCAGGAGCCAAGTGGCAAGGCAGAATGAGACGTGGTCATCGGAGCACAACCGCCCGCCGCGAGCATTTGTGAACACAGGCAAAGAGGTGTGGGATATTCTGACAGCAAACTGGGGGGGCTGGTAATGTTTTAGTTCTCTCTGTCCTTTAAAAAAGAAAGACTGATTTTGTCTTCAGAGAAGCTGGAGATGTTTGACATCCGGGCTCCATGTTTGGAAATGAAAGACCATCTCCCTGCTAACCACTGATTTCAGGTGTCTTTCAACCACAGATTTTTTTTTCTCTGCCTGCAAGAGGCAGTTGATTGATAATAGCTTTTAAATTGTTGACCAAAAAGTGGCATTTTAAAGTCCTATGGTTGTGTTTTATTTTCAGAAACTTCTTCAGATTCCCCACACACACCCCTCACCAGCAGAACGAATGAATATGTTATCTATTCTGTAATTTGTACATTTAACTATCTCAAATAAAAAGAAAACAGCAAAGGGAATGGCTGCACGATGGAAAATGTTTTCATTAATCTCATGATTCAATTCAACAAACCATGTACATCTACAGATCACTCTGCTAGGCCCTGGTTATCTAAAGACGGATTAGACATTGATTCTTCATAGACAATGAGGAAGGGGTGATGCTTTTTGAAGGTGAGAAGTTCAGAAAAGACGGTCAGAATGGCTCGGTGCCTGTAGCTCAAGTGACTAAGGCACCAGCCACATACACGAGAGCTGGCAGGTTTGAATCCAGCCCAGGTCCACCAAACGACAATGATAACTACAACCAAAAAATAGCCAGGTGTTGTGGCAGGCACCTGTAGTCCCAGCTACTTGGGAGGCTGAGGCAAGAGAATCACTTAAGCCCAGGAGTTGAAGGTTGCTGTGAGCTGTGATGCCACAGCGCTCTACCCAGGGCGATAGCTTGAGGCTCTGTCTCAAAAAAAAAAAAAAAAAGATGGTCAGAATGGGAATTTAAAATGCGTTATAAAGTATGATTAGGAATTCAACTGGTGGAGAATAAAGACCTCCAAGGAGAGGAAGCAGAGTGAGCACTGGGACATCTATAGAGCAAGACATCCAGAGCCGGGTGGGATCTAGTACCATAAATGTTGTAGGGGAATGGGGGGAAGCCAGAGAAATAAATAGGGGTAATATGTTAGGACCCTGAAGGGGGCAGGTATTTTATTCTCATGGGGCAAGGAAGGTCTTTAAAGCTGCCAGTAGCTCTATCAGCTCTGTGGGTTGGAATGCCAAGTCTTCGGCAGGTGAAGATGAATTCGAGGTTTTTACCTCCATTTCAGAGGTTACTGCAGAGTCCACAAAATTAAATGGTTGTGAGAATAAAATAAGAACTCAAATTTGAAAAAGTGTGTTGAGAATTAGATTATACAGAATTTATCGATGAGATAGAGGGGTGAGAAGAAGAGATCTCCTGATAAATGATTCCAACTCTAAGCTGTTTGAGAAATGGGCAAACAAGGCAATAAATGAAAGTACAGAAAGATGCACTAATTTTGTAAGAGAAGACAGTTAAGTTCTATTCAGGACACGCTAACTAAAACAGAGTTCACTTCAGTTTAAGATAGTCTTAATGCATTTTCGTCCACCACAATTTGCTTAAATGCTTTACATATAATATGTTTACAGCCATACCCAGACTCAAGTAGCATGGCTTAATTTTTCTGATGTCTCTGTCACTTTACCAGTTTAACACTTTTCTAAAATTGCTAATCAAGCCAAAAGCCAGAGTTTTTCTTAAAAGAAAAAATAATTCCAAAGAAAAACAAGGCTTGAAGTAAAGGCAGGTTGCCCTTCAGCCAGGAAACTGAAGCGTGGGGACATGAAGCAATCTGCCCAAGGCCACCTAACCAGTAAGTGGCAAACCAGCATTTGAAATCTGGGCTATGTGACTCTGAGTAGCTGAGACTCAGCTCTGAAGCCCACTCTGTGTATCCTCACAGGTGCATCAGCTGCACACCCAAGTGACACTGTAGCCGCTGACCTTCAGCCGTATGAAAACAGATGACGCAGCCCTCGGCACTTGTTTAGAGAAGTGGCTTGCTTTTATAGTTTCTAGTTCACTCCTGAAAATAATCCCTTTATTGCGATTGTTTAATCCCCTCTTTTGCAGAAGGCTTAGGCTTCCACCTGTTTTATCTTATTTGCCCTCATTAAATCCCTAGGAGGAGAAAGGAATAGGTTTTATTACCCTTCCTGATTCAAGGCAGTGTAATACGTCGCCTTTTAGTCAGTCTGTTTAACTCAGTCAACCTCAGGAACGTAAAGGGAACCAGGAGCCTGTGTTTGGATGTGCCTCCGGCTCCTGAGAAGCTCTCACCTCAACAGTCTACAGATGTCCATGGAAGACCTTGAGACGGTCATTCAGGAGCTGTAGCCTGCTGATTCCTGTGCACTCGAGAAGACACGGAAGCCATTACGAATGGCCTAACAGACGATGCGTAACATTGCAGATGAAGAGTCTGGCTGTGAACACTTACACCGGGAAACTCTGCCCTGTGATTTCTTTTTTCCAGTTCAGCACCTTGGGCTAACAGTATCTTACTGACATAATATTGCATGCTATTGAATAGTGATTCCGTATAAAGAGAAAATTAAAATATCAGAAATTTTCGCTAGGTAGGAGAAAGAACGTGGAAGTTGGTGCCCACAGATCCGTCTTCTGCATTCTGATAACCTTGTCACCTTAGGAAAGTCCCTGCACAGGGCATGGCCTTGATGTGTGCATGCACAAAATGGAGAGAAAAACTATGTCGGGGCTGTGAAGATATAAAATAAATGATGTGAAGTACCTGTCACATAAAAGCTGTTCCATAAGCGATAGGCTGTCATTAACAATAACTGGCGTGTACTGAGCGTGTACTATGGGCCAGGTTCTATGGTATGCACTTCTTGTATATTAATTCACTTAATCCTCACAGCAGCCCTTGACTTAGGTATTATCGTTGTCGTTCTCATTCTGTTGATGACTATACAAAGGCCCAAAAAGGTTAAGCATATTCCCAGATCACACAGCTCGTACGTGATTTTAACCCAGTAATCTCGCTTCAGTTTCAACTATAGAAATAACCTCTACAATCATTTTGGAGAACCCAACATCTTTCAAGAATACAGAATTAGCATCCAGTCAATTATCGTTGTTTGATATATCGTATTTGTTAACCTAAGAAACAGTATCTCGATGACGTCAGGAAAACTTGCCCCAGCTTACTGCTGTGGTCCATTTAATTTAACCCTCACACGCAACTGAGGAATATTCTTAACTTATTACAGAAACTGCTTCTCCCAGAAAGCTTTCCCACCTAACTCTGCACCTCTCTCACCGATAAGCGATACCATTGGTTCATTTCTCTATTCACTCTGGATAAATTTAGAAGCTACCTTATACAATTTCACACATTTTCCTTACATTTTCCCACAGATGTAAACCTACAAGATTCTTATTTTATCTTAGCATCTCACAGAAGTCGTCATCTAGATCTATGACTCATCTTCTTCAGCCAAATGTTCTCAAATATTCCAGGATGGCATCTGCCTACAAGCTTTTTTTCAGATAACACAATTGTGTACACATTTTTTTTCAACTTTAAATTTAAAATGCTTTCCCTTAGATTTTTCTTTTCCCTCTCCTAGTTAAAAGATTTTTGGAGCCATCTGGAATTTATGCGGTGATTTTTTTTTTAATTTATGTCTTTTGAATTCTTTTTTTCCTTTTTTATTTTGCCAGGAATTAATATGCATTTTCAAGCAATGGAAATAAGGATTACTTCAGGCTTTGAATTTGTCCTTTTGCAAAAATTTCTTTTATTCCTTTGCAGAATTGATTAAACAATAGTCGCCACTTTTATGAGGTAGGATTTCCATGGAAATCTACAAGCTTCTTTAAAGTACAATGTTTATAAACATGCTAGATGAGATTTCACATGTATGAAAGGTAACTGATTTTTAGTTTGATCTTCATTCAAAAGGATGTCATATAAAAAATCATACATAAAAGTCATAAATAAAACTAAAATCATAATAAAATAAGTTATCTGTTGAAATTTACAAGAAATTTAGAGCTCAGTTTTTTCACCTGCATTTTTTTCTAGAAGCATATTAATTTTCTTCATCTAAAGATGATATTCAAAAGTTGAAAGCCAGAATGTCATTAAAAATAAAGAGAAAAATTGTCAAAGTTGAAAATGCCTTAAGTTAAAATTGCATAACATATGCTGTTAAAAAAAAAATAAGCCTGTCTAGTAGTCATTTCTCATAATGATCTGCGATGTACTTTCCATAACTAAAAAAACTCCTGGCAGCTCAGCAGGGTCACTGCAGCTGTCTGTCTGAATACATACAGAATGAAGCAAACAGATACACCTATGTGCCTTCCTTCTCTGAAGAGAATGGGCCTCCTTCAAGTTCACGTTCTCCTCATTTGCAGATAAACTATATTTTTGCAGTGTGTGACTTAGTGACATCACATTTTTATGCAAAGGATCATTGAATCCTCTAATGATGTTCTGATTTTCTTAACAATGAACACCAGTGAACTTTCCCCTAGGCAAACCAGATGGAAACTAAATTGTTTCTGCAAAATGAACAATTTGTGAAATCTTGGCAAATTGAATTCCAAATATACTTAGAGATGATCTTGACTTCCTCTGTAACTCTGCCACGACATGCAATGCGTTTAAGGCCTACATGGGAAATACACTAATTAGTTGCATAACCTTTAAGCAGAGATGAATGAGAGCAGAAGACTGCCATCAAAGAGGAAAAGCCAAGATCTGAAAAGGAAATAACGTGCAGGTCTGCTCTAAGGAAGTGCGAGGCCAGTGTAGATGTGGCAGGTCTTCTCTAAGGAAGTGCGAGGCCAACGTAGATGTGGCAGGTCTGCTCTAAGGAAGTGCGAGGCCAACGTAGATGTCAGGGGAGATATGCAATTGGCTCTGAATTGGTTCTTTTTAACCTATTTGGTGGAGGTTAAAATTAATTTCTTCCCATTGTTTCAAGTCAGTTATTTAGCCACGGTGACAATATATACACCTACTGTATACACCTATAAAGGCTGCTCCACGCACTCTCGTCTATAACCCAAAACTGAATTAAATAGATTGCACATGAACACGATTTTGTTTCTGTCACCCACAATCTGATTAGCTTATTTTCTGTGACGTTATGAAGCTGTCAAGTAGATGAAACACCAATGGCACAAAAGATGCACCGTGCTTCCTTCATCTGCTGTACCGAGTACCTAAAATTCTCAGAGCATTCCATCTACAGAGGATTAAAATTCCCTTGAATGGGACTAAAGTGGCCACAGTCATAGTGAGGTTTTATATCTTGCCTGGGTCCCTTCAGGTTGCTATAACAAAATACCATAAGCTGGGGAGTCGGGAACAGCTGACATTCATGTCCCACAGTCCTAGAAGCTGAGAGGGTCAAGATCACGGTGCCTGTAAATTCACAGTCTGGAGAAGCCTCCTTGCTGGTCTTTTTGCTGTGTCCTCACACTCAAAAGACCTTTCTCTTAGTCCCACTCATGAAGGCTCAGCCCTCACAACTATCACCTCCCATAGACCTCACCTCCTACTACTATTATCCTGGGGGTTAGGATTTCCACATTTGAGTTTCATGGGGCACTGGGGGGAGACACAGACATACAGACTGTGGTATATCTATTCAGAAATTTAAATATTCTATATCAGCTAGTTGTTGTCAAATAATAGCGGCTCTGTTGCATCTTCGTCTTTGCATCTCCATTCAAAAGGATTTCACATAAAAAAAATCATACATAAAAGACACAAATAAAAATAAAATCATAATAAAATGATATAAGTTATCTGATGAAATTTACAAGAAATTTAAGGGTCAGTTTTTTCACTTGCATTTTTTCTAGAAGCATATTCATTTTCTTTATCTAAAGATGATATTCAAAAGTTGAAAGCCAGAATGTTATTTAAAATAAAGAGGCAAATTGTCATTTGTCTTCAATGTCTCTTAAAAAATAATAAAGCAGAGAAGTCAAGGAAACTCTTTAAAAATTGTTATTCTACTGGCATTAATCTAGCAAGAAAAAACCGGGTATCTTTCATTCGTAGGACAAGCTTACTACTTTAACACTCATATACATTTTTTTGGACTCTTAGAAGCTCTTTATTATAGAGGTAATGATATTATCATATATAAACCTAGTTATAATTTTTCTCCAACCACACTAGCCAAAATACCACTGTTACTCAAGTATTGTTTTTTAACTCTGGTCAGTTCTCCCAAATTGTGATAGTTTTTTCTTTACCTTGTTCACCTGTTTCCACACCTGCTTATTCCTCCCACTGATCTTTATATGTTATCCCGGGCATTTCTACTCCAGCAGAAAGCTTGATTCATTTCCAAAATCCTACTTCCATGTTTTTTCTTTGCTTTTAAAAAGAAACCTAAGTTATATCTTAATTCTAAAATATTTTATTAAGTATCAGCTACGTGCTAGACAGCTATATACAGAGGGTGTCAAAACAATGCATGCACATCTTAAGAAAGGAAAAACTGTAATAAATTTGCAACATTCAAATCAGATTTGACTTCTGCAATTACAAGAGACCTTTTGTTACTAGCATATCTTAAGTATTATTATTTTAATATAGTTTCTTACAGATTTTACATGACTGCTGCATATAACATGCTTTTTCCTTGTGGTCTCGACCAACTAACTCCAAATTTTTCTTACGACCGCACAAAAACTAAGAATTGCCATTTTTTCTGTCCTGTGCCTTTGTCACAGTAAAAATCAATCTCTCCTGACTTGTAATTCTATACTCATCTTTAGCCATATGGCAGAACACTGTGTTGGACAAAACTGATTAAAACAAAAGACTTGTTCCATAAAAAAGGCAGAGAGGTGAAGAGACGTTTACAATACAATATGGCAAGTGCTGTGCTGAGAGTTTAGAAAGGTGTTATAGAAATGCAAAGCCAGGAGGGCTTGGTGGGAGACTCAGAACAGAGAGGATAGTGGAGAAATAGGTAGGAGACCAGTCGCAAAGTAGGGGAGGGAGATTATACCCGACAGAGGAAGCAGCACGTTCAATGGCAACCAGGGAAAAGAAGCCACACTCTTAAGTAATTTAAGGAGGTTTATTTGAACCAAATTTCAGGACCGTGACCCCAAAGCCACACCCAAGAAGCCTTGAGCATGTGGACTAGAGGTGCCGGGGTTATGGTTTGATTTTATGCATTTTAAGGAGACAGGGATTAAAGGTGAGGTCATAAATTAATACACAGAAAAATATACATTAGTTTGGCCCCCAAATGTGGGACATCTGAAAGTGGGGAGCTTATAGGTGGGTTTAAAGATTCTTTAGCTGACAATGGGCTGAAAGTTAGACTCTGTAAAAGCCCAAGAGTCAGTGAAAAGGAATGCTTAAGATAAGGGTCTGATAATTAGAGGCAGAGTACCAGACAGACTCAAGTGGTTTGTTATGTATATTGGAAACCGCATGTAGGTCCTGCATAGCCTTAGGCCTGTTAGTGAGTCACAAAGGCCGTCTAAGCAGGAGAGGAGGCCTGATGAGGCAGGTCTGACCTCCTTTCTCCTGGTTAGCACTCAGTTTTAAGGATCCTCTTGGCCAAAAGGGGGTCCAGTCAGTCAGTTGCTGAGAGGGGAGGCTTAAGATTTTATTTTAGTTCACAAAGGCTTGAAGGCAATCACAATAGCCTCTGGTGCCGTCGAGAAGACTCGAGGATAGCTCTCTTGTTCTTTTTCTCTTGCAACTTCGTATGACTTTGCTCTCTGTTGTGTACGTACACCTCCTGTGATATCTCTTTGTGCAATACTTTGATCATTTTCCTTTTTATGTCTGTAGGCTTTGTCCTCTACTCTGGCACCATCTCCATAGATTGCCTTTTATATTTTCAAAAATCTTTTCAAGTGGGACCACCTTTTCTAAAAATCTCTCGAAAGAGCAGGTTGTCTGCTGTCTTCATTCTTCTTCAACTTAAAGATTAGGAGAGCCAGGAACAGTCACAAAGCTGGCCTTTTTTCTCTCTGATTACACATTCACACCCACACACCTAACCCACATTTTCTCTTTCCAACAATCCTTCTCTCTACTATAGGTGATGTTCCTTCATTCACCGATGAGTATCAAAAAAAAAAAAAAAATCCCTGCCAGTCCCTTCAGGTGTGTTAACCTCCTTTATTAAAATGTACTTAATTGTAAAATTTCATTGCCCTTGGAAGCTGTGGTGCTCATAGCTTGGTATGCTACGTAGTCTGACTGCCAGCAGTGGCGTCCCTGCACTCCAGTGATGTAATTGAGACCACTGGGCCTTTTCACACTATCCATTTCCCACTGTCCTTTATTCCTTTTTTCTGGAACTTGGGTTCCATTCATAGAAAGCCTGTTATTTTTGTCTACTTTCTCAGCCTTTCGTGTATTTCTTTTGCATTTCCTTGTATATCCTGGAAGTTCTCTGAATGATCTTCTCCCCTCCAATCCTTCCTTTAATCCCCCGGGGACCTCAACCACTGGCCTGTCTTCCTGGGTGCTCGTTTTCCTTTCCTCTGTAAGGAGCATCTTCTCCGGGCATCTTTGTCTTAACTCTTACTCTTTCCAACTAGCTTACCTAAATTCCTGCAATACCTTTAAATCCATTCTGAAAGAAGTATAATATGTAACATGGATGATGTTTTTCTCCATTCAATGAACATTAATTTTCCCCATGCACACTCCCCCCCGCTCAAAAGTACCGAATGGCAATTCTATTTTTAGGGATCACCTATCCAAGAACATACCCTTGTGCTAACCCCATCCCCATGCGACCTTGCCCTTACCTAAGGCTTCTCTCCAGGCGCTTTCTGCTCAGGTGAGTCATCAACACAAGCAAAGGACATCTCCAGCTGTTCTAACGACAGCCAGATCTTGTCTCTGCTCTCGATTTAAAGCAACTGGAATATAAAGCGTCCCTGTCCACCTCAACAGCTATGTTACACTTACATTTTCCTGTATCTACTGCCAAACCTTTTTGCTGCTGCTAATGGAATTTCCCTATATCACAGTGTGGTTTGTTCAGTGCAGTTACCCTATGACCCATATCCCGTGTTTCAATGCTGAAGAGAGCCGGCAGGATTTGGCTCCAGCTTGCTCAGGGACGTCACCACGGTGCCTCCTGCCCTTCCTCTTGATGCAGCCTACAAGATGTACCCATTCACTCCGTCATCTCAGGTTCACATCAAACCCTTTATTCCTGTGGACTTGAATTACTGCAAATATGTCTCCTGGGTTCTTCCCAGTTGAACTAATAATTAGGGTCCTACCACAGAGTCCCTTGCCAGGCAACAGCTCTCATCCCTTCTGGAGTCAACCCACACAAAAGAGTCTCTTTCAAAACCCTCCCACTGCTTTGCTCACGATTCTTGTGTTGATGTTTCTGAACTTCCCTTACGCGGCAGTTCTCATTCTAATAGAAGATAAACTAGCCCACTTAGCACTTTTCTTTAACGTTCTTACTCAAGCTTTCTATCCTCCGTTTCTTTTTTTACATTTCTTTTTCTCCTGCTTTACCTCCCCACCAACAATGCTTCAGAATTCCTCCCCCGCCCCTTCTCTTTTTTTATTTCAAGGTTCCCATTTGCTGTTGACAGACCCCCCCGGCCAGCGGCAGCTGACAGTGGAGAGGCCAGCTTTGGCCCCTCCGACCTCTCCGACACTGCTTTTAAGTGGCTTTTCTCTCTTCACCAGTTTGTTTGCACACGCCTTGCTCTTTTTACCACCTTCTCTTTGGTTCTTCTCTTCACAGTTTTGGGTTCCCCTTGGCTCAGAGACAAAACAGACATTTGCGGTCCAGCCCTGCTGGACAAGGCGGGCATGTTTCTCCTCTTCCGTGTTGGGAGCTGCCCCTGCTCAGAGCACCCCATGAGCTGATCAGTGGCAGAACTCGGGTCTGCTAAGCACTCACCACTCCTCCCTAACAAGGAGAAGGAAAACCCTGGGTAATGGATCTCAAAATGTGTGGCCACTGCACTCCTCCCAAGCTTTCCTCTGGTCTGAGCTTTCTCCGTCAAAACCCCCTTCTGCCATCACACGCTCTCAAGTTAATCAGAACGCACCAGTGCACGCAGGGACAGAGTGGCAGAACTCCAAGACTTTGGCGTTGCTGAGTCTGATTAGTCAGAATGTAATGCTGCTTTCTCAGTAAGCCTGTATATAAATAATGCAAATACATCCCACTGCTGCTGGAGATGACACTTCTCAGGGTTAGAAGGCCGAGTAACGCCTTCCAAGAATCACCTGCGAGTGCCCCGGCATCACTGGCCACTTCCAGGGATATTTCTATAACACCCTCCTTTGTACTTCGACTGTGCAGATTAAATACACAGTATTATTAGGAATACATCTTGCCCATATTTCAAATATACTTGATATCCGCATTTACATTTTAACAGAAGATTATACAGGTTCCCATAATCCAAATCGCTCTGAGGCTACTTTATCCAGAGCCTCAAAGTCAGGTAAGGACAAGAGAATAGAACATTTTAAATTGGATTTGACCCAGAACATCACGGATATGTGGTTGACAGAGGGAGAATGTTAAAGGGACACAGCGAGTAGATAAATGTTTGATTTAACATGATTTTCTTCTTGATTTTCCCATGATTTTCTTCTTCTTCATACGTCCTTAGGACATTGGCCCTTTACCTGGATTCTCACTTAGCCCTCTGGAAACTAGAGAAGACCCTGATCTCTGGGGCCAACCTACCACTGGGGCCCCTGATCTCTGGGGCTAACCTACTGCTGGGGCCCCTGATCTCTGGGGCCAACCTACTGTTTTCTCCATTTTCCCATGTCCACTCACCCAGATAAATTTTCCACCACCCCAAAATCTGTCATCTAAAGTTTAAAATCACGATGGAAGCCGTGTTATCCACAAGGAGGCTAAATAGTGTTTCATATTATTTTAAAAGATTCATGGAGATCTAAAGTTTCAGCCAAATTGAATAAATACTGGGATTTCAGGCACCCCAGCACACTATAATATGAGGAATCTTTGACAAGGACATTTGGTGGCTCACTTTCTCCTACCCTCTGTTTACAGATGCAATTATTCACAACCAGTTCCTCCACCTTCTCTCTCATGGTCATTCCTAACACGTTTCTAGAATGGCATTTGCAATTTTACATTGGATTTCATTTATATGCTTGTTTACACCCAGCACAGAATAAGTTTCTTAAGGACAAGGACAAGTGTTCATCCTTCATTCCCAGTACTTTGCATCCTGACTGAGTAAACTCAAAATGAAAATTTGACATATATATATATAACTAAGCTTTACTCATTTTCTACAAACCATAGAATGTTAAATGGATCACCAATCATACATGTTAAACACTGTTTAGAATTCATTCACTTAATGGCATTAACTCTATCAGGCTAGGCTACAGTAACAAACGGACCCATCATATAATGATTCAGCAAAATAGAAGTTTATTTCTTGCTTGCCCCGTAAAATAAGGAGGTTGTAGGTTGCCAAGTAGGGCTCGGCTTTATGGAATCTTCCGGGATCCTGGTTCATTGAATCTCTGCCATCTTCAGCAATGTAGCCACCAAGAGGTTATTGTCACAGATATAAAAGAGAAAAAATGATGAATATGAGTTGGGGGAGGGGGTTTCTGGGTTTAGAAGTTGTCCACATCACTTTGTTCACGTTCCATTAGCTAAAACCCAATCACAAGGCCACATATAGCTACAAGAATGGCTCAGAAACGTAGCCTAGCTCCATTCCCAGGAAGAAGAAAATGTGTTCTAATAAATAGCTAGCAATCTCAACCAGAGCCAGCATTCAGTATTCATTTATTAAGCCAAAGAATGGATAAATATGTACTAATAGTCCCTGTGCCGGGTACTATGCCTGTAGATTAAAGGGTACTGTGTAAAGATCAAATTCATGGAGGTGAGATGGAATCAAATAATCACACAAATCAATGCATGATTACAAACAAATAGGTATTTCAAAGGAAGAGTATAAGAAGCCACTAAAGAAGATGTAAGAAGGACGTGATCTAGTCCGATGAGCCAGATAGGCTTCTCACAATAAACGAGCTCAAGATGAGGTGTGAAGGATGACTAAAAGGTGAACGGGAGGGTGGCGAGGGGGCAGACCATCTCAAACAAAAGGGTCGGTTCAGGTGGAGTCTCTCAGAGTCTGGGGAAAGAGTGACACCAGATAGGCTCCTAGTGGGCAGGAAACAGGACTTAAAAATATGATAACTGATGGTAATGACTTGGGTCTTACCCCAAGAAGGATAGGAGGCCTACTTAAAAGGATTTTAAGATTTGTTTTCTAAAAGATGACTCTATCAGCCTTATTCCAGAAATAAGGGAGCCCAACTAAGACTACTGGATTAATCCAGATGAGAAATTTTTAGCTTTGAGTGGTGCAGGTGGTAAGGATGGAAACAAGTAAACTCACTTGAGATATTTTTTATAGATAAAATCTAAACTCATAAGAAGTCAGTGGTTGCTGGTGATGCCCCATTTCCTGGCTGCAGCAACTAGGAGGATGCCAGTAGTATTCACTGAGACAGAGTGAACCAGGTTTGGAAGAAAGACCATGAATTCAGGTTTTGGCACTTGAGTCTACGATGTTTGTGAAATGTTCAGTGACAAGTAGTCTACTAAATATGAGTCTAGGACTTAGATAAAATAACTAGAAATATAAATCTGAGAATCACTTCTGTATCATAACTAAAGCTGGGACAAGATAAGCTTATGAAGAAAAGAAACAGACTAACTCTTGAGAAGGGAAAATAGCCTCATGGATAAAGCATCAGCCTCGGGAGAAAGGAAAACAAGACTGAGGCCAGAGAGGCAGAAAAACTATTATCAGGAAAGCATTGTATTATAGAACCAGCAAAGAGAAGGAAGTCAACAGCTTCTGTAGAGAGTTCCTGGAAGTGAGACCTGAAAAATATTTTTTTGACTTACTAAATATGAATGTCATCTGAAACCTTAGTAGCGGCCCTTTCAATAAAATAATGGAGAGAGAAATCAAAACATGAAAAACTAGAGACAGTGATTGTAGCCGACCTCTTCACTATCTGTGAAAAGGAACAGAAATCCATGATACTATGTTGGAAAGAAGGTCGTTGAAATAGCATTTTCATTATAGCAATAGCAAACATTCATGCAGTACAATTTATAGACCAGGAACTCTTCTAACTCCTTTATACGTAACAAGTCATAATTGCAGCAACTCCAGGACTATTCCCCCATGTTACAGATGGGAAAAGTGAGATACGAATGGTTAACTCCCCCAGCTGTGGTAGGTAATATGTGGCAGGCCTGGAAATTAAACTGAGTTTTCTGAATTCAGAGTCTATGTTGTCACACAGTTCCTGAGAAGTCTGCTAAGCATATTTTAATGTTAAAGAAAAGATTCCAAACTTTGTCTTTTGTCAGCAAATATTTGGTCCGTACCCCTAATATATGTATTTATCTATGAATTATATACACATTGCAGTACACCAATATTTATGTTTTATGAAACATAAATGAAATATAATAAAAAATAAAATTAAAATACGGGATAGAGAGAAATACAAATAGAAAGCCTCATTTTCTTTTCGTACCGCAGTGGATCGCCTTATGGAATCCAGGATGGAGATGGCCATAAGGCAGAGAACAAAGGCACCATGTGCATGTGCTGGTTTCCATCAGACATGACAAATTACGACAAACTCAGCACCTTAAAACACCCATTTATTATATCACAGTCCAGTAAAGCAGAGAACAACCAGATAGATTTTTCACGGTATAGTGAAAAATCACAGGAACGTATGATCCTGCAGCCAGAAGAATGCTCAGAGCTGTGTCATCCAGACCTGTTTCATAAAGACAAGGAGAGTGAGGCCCAGATGCTAAAGTAGTTGACCCCAGTTCACCTTCTTCAAATCCTTCCAAGAGAGACTTTCCCTGACCTTCTTATTTCAAATTCCTCTCCCTTTCTCTGTCTCCTTTCTATGTTCCCGTAGCACAGACCACCACCAAACATGCTTTTTATTTTAGTCTGTTTACTTTGTTCATTGATTGTGTGTGTGTTTTACTGACCACTGTGCCCAGCGCCTAACACAGTGCCTGGCACACAGGAGGAGCCCTACAGATTCCTGTTGAATAAACAGATGGCGGACTGATGCCCTGGCAGCCGAGCTCTCCTCGGCACTTTACTGTTAATAGGCTGCAGTAGGCACTTGGATTTTCTAGTGTTATCATCCTTATCTTGGTCCCATCAGAATATCCATTTTTCTTTTGTTAATTATTATTTCTCATAGGACCACAGACATATCTCTTCTCTTAATCAGAATATAAATTAAAGATATCGTGAGGAAATTTTGAAGATGTAAATCTCAAGGAGGAAATCCCTTTCTAACTAAATTACATGAATTTTACACTGAGAGAAGAATAACTTGATTTAGGTTCTTAAAGGGGTAAAGGACTTTGTATATGTATCCTGTACCTGAAGTTCATACTGACTCCACTGAATTTTTACATCTCAGCCAGGATGATGGGTCTTCCAGGATACTTACATGTCACCTGCTGTCCCCCTACCCTCTATGTGTCAACTCTGGTTAAAAGGGGAGATATCAAAGGCTTGTCTGAAAGCTACATTTGCATGGCAAGCACATTGGTTTTACAAAGAATGTGCAAGTAGAGGGTCGGCACCTGTAGCTCAGCAGCTAGGGAGTCACCCACATATACCAGAGCTGGCAGGTTCAAATCCAGCCCAGGCCTGCCAAACAACAATGACAACTACAACCAAAAAATAGCCGGGCAGTGTGGAAGGTGCCTATAGTCCCAGCTACTTGGGAGGCTGAGACAAGAGAATTGCTTAAACCCAAGAGTTTGAGGTTGCTGTGAGCTGTGACACCACTACACTCTACTGAGGGTGACACAGTGAGACTCTGTCTCAAAAAAAAAAAAAAAAAACATGCAATTGAGTGGCTTGGAGAAACTGATAATGATCAGGGGAGAAACAAATATTGAATTAAACCCCTCCTTAGCTCTGCACTAGACCTTGGCAAGTTTCAGGCTTCTCCTCCCATGACGTTTGTGCCACCTCTGTGGTGCGGTCAGCAGCATAATATTGTTACTCATTTGAGTTTCTACAGACCATGAAAGGGTCCTTGGTGGAACTCAATAATGTAGCAAGAAATAAATGAATAACTGGATGAATACAAAGTTAATGGATTAAATGTGTATAGTATACTCGCAAAATAAGCATTCAAAGACACAGCGCACTGTCTCATTCACCTGAACAATTTACTGCACATTTGTACACGAGGACAGATCCAGTCTGTCAAGCCTGGGGACGTTCCACAGCACCGCCTCACGCTGTGACCATCTGGTCCATTAGATGTAAATACCGATTTGGCAGATACTTCAGGGGTATGACAGCAGTTCTGGAATAAGGTTGAGAAATGCTACAGTCCACGGGATATATTTAGAGCCACTCATTCTCTTATTAAAATTAAAAACATAACATTGTCCTTCTTGAATATTAAAAACATCTGAGTTATTTTTACAAATGGAAATTATGCAAATGGTCTGAATTTTCATTTTGAGAGATTATTGGACCTCCACTTTTTTGTCACTTCTAAATACCTCTGAAAAACCAGCTACTCGTGGGAGAATCTTCTGCCAATTTAACACATAGAAAAGTCCTCTGATGATTAACATAAAATAGAATATGTCCTTTTAAAATGTCACAGCATTAAGTCAATTCTGGTACTTTTTTAAAAACCTATTCAAATGTACAGTGTTTCCGGCTAACGTATGAACTTATCCCCATTTTCAAAGGTCACCGACGTGAACCCTTATTTTTACACATAAAATGATGGATGGGACTACAGAAGCCATCAAATAAATATTCATTTTAAATCAAGCTTTTTATTTGTCCATTGGAGATGACCTTTGTTCTCACATCTATAATGCTTTTCAAAAGGAAAGGTATTTCTGTAGTTGTCCATTAAATCATTCATTTGTGTCTATTCAGTAGCTGCTTTTAAAAAAAAAAATAATGAAACTATCAAGCTGCTCAGAACAAAGGTGCCTTCTGATTGTCAGCTCCATATTCTAAAAGAGCAGGTTAATTTCTCTGAATCTCACAGTTGGAACTTTCTAACACTAACTGGCAGTTTCCATCTAGTGATCAAGGCAATTGACTAAAATAAATTATACAGAAAGCTGAAATTCTTAATAGTAATAAGGCCCCTTCATGAGATAATCACACCAGCAAAAGCACTCATCTGTCAGCTGCAATCCTACGGGGTCTTGAAATTATCTTATAAAAACTACACCTCCAGAAATGTCTTTGTTTCTGGTTTCATGACAGGGCGAATATGGCACTATTAGGCATAGTAGTACGAGGCACATGTAGTACTAGGCACAAAGGAGGAGCTCCAGATAAATTTATTAGTTTAATTATTACTAATTAAACTGGAGCCGCCGCTGATAGCATACTAGCAGTCAGTGCTGTTTACAAAGCAAAAGACCAGTGAGGTTCTCACTTCAATACAGTCAACCAACAATTATTTAGGAGCCGTTATTATGCCTGGAGCTAGGCATAAGAAAGTAGCATAATGTATAATTCCAGCTCCTCTGGAGTTTAAGGTGAGTCAAGCTCATGTATACAAAATAAACGGGGAAAAATAATCTCTAGGCAACATTCCACTTGCTATAAAGCAATTGCTAGAAGAAATTCGTGTGCACTAGAATAGTAAAGAGGTATTCCTTATGAACCTTGGCTTAGGCTAGGGCGGAATGGTCAGGAGTCATTTGGTTAGGCAGAACGGAATGAAGGCCTTGCAGATGAATTTCCCAACTGAGCAAAAATCTGGTGATGGGAAAGAATAGGGAAACAATGAGGCACGCCTCCCCAAAATCTTTGCAACCATGTTCACGGTCAAGGCACTTAATGGCCTGGATGTTAAGACCATGGGAGGCTGACAGCTCATAATCGAGTTTCCCTTTCTTGGCGTCCTTTCAGCTGAGGAGACCCTGATCCATGTCCAATGCTTAAGGGATTCAGAATTGTAAAGTCATATCCTTTTGCCCAATTCTGAAAAGCCCGACTGAACTATATTCAACTGTAGAGAATCTACATTTAATTCAACAGATCTAGGTACTGTTCTAATGTTGAAAACCCAGCAGTGAAAAAAAAAACCACGTCTCTTCTCTCACGGATCTGATATTCTGGGGTGGAGAACCTGAATAAATGTAACAGAATGTGAAGTGAGGACTTGTGCTAAGACAGAAAAGAAGCCAGGCAAGAGGAGAGGTATGTGTGTGTGTGGTCGTGTATGGGAGGGCGTTAGACAGGGCAGGCCTAGAAAAAGTTGGATGAGGCTCGGCGCCTGTGGCTCAACCGGCTGGGGCGCCAGCCACATGCACCTAGGGTGGCGGGTTCTAGTCCCCAGCCCAGGCCCGCCGGACAACAATGACGGCTGCAACCAGGAAATGGCCGGGCGTTGTGGCCATATGAGAAAGAGACTAGGAAGTGCATAATATAAGTGCCTAATGTGAGAGAGAGACTAGGAAGTGCTTAATATAGGTGCCTAATGTGAGAGAGAGACTAGAAAGTGCCTAATATAAGTGCCTAATGTGAGAGAGAGAGACTAGGAAGTGCCTAATATAGGTGCCTAATGTGAGAGAGACAGACTAGGAAGTGCCTAATATAGGTGCCTAATGTGAGAGAGAGACTAGGAAGTGCCTAATATAAGTGCCTAATGTGAGAGAGAGACTAGAAAGTGCCTAATATAGGTGCCTAATGTGAGAGAGAGAGAGACTAGGAAGTGCCTAATATAGGTGCCCAATGTGAGAGAGACTAGGAAGGAGCAAGCACTGATGCAGAGCAGACATTCCAAGGCTACTGCAGGAGTCCAGACCAGGCACAAAGACTCCATGGAGTGACTGTTACCACTAGTGATGGTTTTCCTGGGAGTGAGGGGTTTCCCAGGATGCAGGACATTCGGGGCTCAAACCAGGACACTCTCAAGCACATCAGGACATTTTGTCATCCTACATGGACTAGAGCGATGACCCCCTAAGTGGGGAGATGTGGTCAGATTCAAAATATATTTTATAGGTTGAGGAGGCAGTGGACACCAACTCTAGTCTAGAGCTTCTAGAAAGGCAGGACAAGGGGCTCGAACATTTCAGACGTTAGTGTGACTTTAGGATGCAGCCTGCCTTGGACTTTGGTGTGTAACTAACGATGTCTCTCATCAGATTGTTTTAAAAAATACAACAGATGTGGTTAAGTCCTCAGCTCCAATGCAGTAGAGCTGAGGGTTAAAATGGAAGTGGGAGTTATAGAAGTGGGGCTGACGGTAGTGGCAGAGGTCATGGTGCAGGGTGAAGGTGGGAAGTGGGGGCAATGATGGATATTATCACCTGGAGATGATGTCACTGGGACATGGATGTGGTTGAGGTACAGGTTATATTGATGATGGTGAAAGAAAAAAGTGAAAGAAAACGATGTTAGAAAGAATGTCCGATTGAACGTGTCGATCAGTTAGAGAGATCATTTAAAGTGGAATGGAATAGCCCAGTGGATGGTCAGTTGGAACATTCACTTCTATCATTTCAGATGGTAGTTTAATAGTAAAGAAAACTCATTATTGTGAGTCAAAGAATCTGACAATTTCCATACTGAAACATCTATGTACCTTCTATAACCTCAGAGCCTCAAAGTCTTTATTTATAAAATGGACATAACAGTACCTACTTCATGGGGATACCTGAAGGAAAGCCAGATAGTGTTGTCAGGGAGTGGTGAGGATCTGAGATGGAGAGTTAGGTGTCTTCTTTTTTCTTTGTAAACTTTCCAGTAACCCTTCCCTTTTGTTCCCCATCACCGAAACGTCATCAAATAAACTTTAAAAATTTAGAGAATATTTCTTTCTAGAACTTTAGATAAATGCAATGTTTAATATCGAATGTTTATTTATTGCTGCACAACCATGTTTCTTCCAAAAGAGGTGCCAAAACTTTGAAACAAGAGTTTGAGATAAGACAGTTCACAAAAGACTATCTTTTTTGATAGGAGACAGACAAGAGATACAGTAAAATTTTCAAATGCTAGAACAAGACTTCAGGGACAAAAGTGTTTTTCCTTCTGATCCCAGAAGTTCGGTGAATGACTTCCGGGAGGAAAAGAAAATATTTGTTTCCAACCATTCACACAAGTATGGCTCCCTAAATCTGAGATTCAAAAGTGACAGCACTGGCTTACTCTGGAAGCCACCGACGTGGAAGCCGTGTTGTGACTGTAGCAGAGCAGGACAAAGCTGATCCTTAAAGCATTAGGAAAAGCATATGCTTAGGCCTCAAATTGTTCCAACTCAGAAATTTTTTTGACCAAAGCAAGACAAACGTTCTTATAAATTGGATATTTTCCTGCCTTTTTCAGGCAATGAGTTTTTCTCTACATTCTTGATGCCACAGAGGACACGAATTCCAGGGGGGGCGGGCGGGGGTGGGGGTGGCATGGGGAACGACGGCAACTAGCTTTCAAATAGCTTATAGATCCCGAAGTAATAAAATATTAAAAGTTTGAAAAGTAACTTCAGTTAATTAAATATAAAAATACCTATGTAAATTGGCATGCCAATCATGATAATTTCATGAGAAAATTAAATTTTACATGGCAGAGTTCCTAAATTCATGAACAAAATGTGGGTCTACAAAGAAGGCTGAAATGAGCACATTTTCATGTTTCTTTCTCCCCAAACATCTATTTTTTTTTTCCTTCAAATGCTCTTTCCCCATCCTATCGCTTTAAAATGATAGGTAACCTTCCGTATTTCTGCCACTGGAAGCCTGGTGTTTCACACTCTGGACGTGCTCCCTTCTGAAGCTAAATATTCCATCAGGTCTTCTAAATTCCCTGTATACCGTAATGTTGAGGAATGTGAAGACACTAGAGGAAAGATAGGTTGTGGCATTTCTTTGTTTAAAGCAGCGGTTCTCAACCTGTGGGTCGCAGCCCATTGAGGGTCCAATGACCCTTTCACAGAGGTCGTCTAAATACATCCTGCATATCAGATATTTACCTTACTATTCATAACAGTAGCAACATTACAGTTATGAAGTAGCAACGAAAATAATTTCATAGTTGGGGGTCACCACATGAGGCACCGTATTAAAGGGTCACGGCATTAGGAAGGTTGAGAACCACTGGCTTAAAGCAATTGAAATGCCCCCAAATTAATCATGGGATTAGATTACGGCCCACAAAGAGAGGTGTTATGTAAGAGAGCAGTCGTGTCTGAAATGCCTAATTAGAACAGTTAGGGTAGTAGCCTGAGCCTACAACACAGTCTGTTCCCCACGGAGGCTTTTGTGGAGAACGGACAGAACGGAACTCCTCTCCTCCTCATGAGCATTTCTGAACAGCAGTTTTGTTCCTTAGCATTTCTCTCGTCTCATAAAGTTCAGATGAATTTGTCCACACTTCACATTAATTTTTGTGATATCGACTCCCACTCTTTATTTTCAGAGACCATGGAGAGTAATTTATTCCACCAGCCTCTTCCGACGTGCAAATTAGTTCCCAGGGCTGAGTGGGCACGTCAGGTGAATTTAGCACCTGAGCAGTGGCTCCTCAGTTTTCTGTGCAAATGGAAGGGAACTATGATCCAGATAATTCCAAACAGCTACCTCCTTTCTAAAGTTTTCCTCTATTTACATTTTGAAAACGTGTGTGAAGTGATAATTCAGGCAAGGACCCTATCTTCAAGGAGTTTACAGTCATGTGGGTGAATTAAGACAGACACACAATAAGACAAAAACCAAGTTCTTAGTAACAGGGATCATGGCAAGGCGCTATAGGGACTCCAGAAATGAAAGGATTGGGGCCATAAACACACGTGTGAGGTTTCCATCAGGGACACTGCTTTAGCAGAAAGTCTCGGTCTCTCTCTCTCTCTCTCCCACCGCACGCTGAATCTATTTCTTTTTACCTATACACAAATACTTTTTCTTCTTTGAAAAATGGATATAGACTATCCAAAAAATAAAGGAATTATAGATCTCCTTACATTGTTAAGTTACATCTATTTCCACACCTGAGACCTGGCTGATGTAGCACACCTGTCAAGTTATGGATAGAACAAATGTAGTCGTAATAAGCGTCAACCTGAGGAGTCCTTAGGATATGGTCTTCTGTACCTCAAACCCGTGTTAAAAGTTTATCTGCAGGACTCTAACCCAACGACTGCCTTCTGTAGAATTCACATTGCGTGGGAGAAAACACTAAGAAACAAACCCTGATTGGTCACATGGTTAATCCCCTCCATCGGAAAGCAGCCTTCAGCCTCTGGTGTCTGAGGAGGTCGTGACAAACTCCCTTTTCTTTCACGTCTGTAAATATGAATGCAGGTTCTGCTAGAGTTAAACGATTGCCTGGTTCTTAGTTATCTTCAAAAGAATCAATAGGAGGGCAGCACCTGTGGCTCAAAGGGGTAGGGTGCCGGCCCCATATGCCAAAGTGGCGGGTTTAAAACCCAGCCCCAGCCAAAACTGCAAAAAAAAAAAAAAAAAAGAATCAATAGGAGTTCTTTCTGAAAAAAGTACAAGTCCTCTATCTCATCCTTTTAAACTCTGGATCACTGGTCCAAAAATACCAGAGTACAGAACTGGTGAATATTGTTAGGGCGTAAAACACAGTTACCAACAAAGTCACGTGAGGAGCTGTGATGTGATCTGCCTTACATGACAATGTGTTTAATTTTCCAGCCTGCTGCTTAGATTTTCAAAAACTCTTAGAGTAAAGGAAAAGGAAGTTAGGCCTTGTTTGAAATGAGTAAAGTTAAAAGTGCAAAAGTTTCTGCTCTTAGGAATTGAGAATTTCTCACCAATAAACAGAATGTCATAGAACATACATGCAAGTCTGTTTTCCCCAAATCCTGAACATACAGTATTAGACATAATCCTATTTGAAATGCAAAAAGAGAAAAATTTAGATAGGTTGATTCTCCTAACAAAACATTAGGTTCTTTTCAAAGCTATTTGATCAAGTTATAAAAATTGCGCCGAGAGTTTTGCTGTACTACAGAATCACTAAAACAGCCGGCGTGGTCTCATTTCCTGTATAATGTTAGATATCGTTTAATAAGTAGGAAGGCATAGATGGTCTTCCAAAAAAAACCTGTTATCACTTTTTATGATACCTAGGTCTGGGTAAATAGCATTGGACTTGAGCACTTTCAAATCCCCATTACCATAGCCCTCCTCTTGAAGCATTTAAAATGTAGCTGTAAAAACTGCCTTTGCCTTGATGGGAAAAATTACTCATACTTTCTTGTTGGTTTTCACAGCAAGAGAAACTGGGTGATATCTGCTTCTCCCTCCGCTACGTCCCTACTGCTGGCAAACTGACCGTTGTCATCCTGGAGGCTAAGAACCTGAAGAAGATGGATGTGGGTGGTTTATCTGGTAAGCCTGTGGCGTTTATTGATTTTTTTTTAATGCTGCTTCATCACGGATACCAAATGCCTAGCACACATGCTGTGACTCCCCACTCCTTAATTGATCGCAGTTCTCTCTCCCACGGAGCCTGGAAGCAGTCTCAGAATTCATCCCAACGCAGGGCCCCAGGAAGCCGCTCTCAATTTATCGGAATTGGCATAGACGATGAAATCTGTTTGCCTCCCTCGTAGCCAAAGTTTCAATTGTCGTTTCTATGACACTGAAAGCTGAGAATTGCTGCCTCTCTGTTGAGAGCCTGTAACAGACCGTAGTTCTGTTGAATGTTTTGGTCAAAATTAACCCATGATAGGAAAAATAGTGTTTTATTTCAGCCTGGTTTATTAGGTATTTGATAACCTAACAGAGTTTTACAATGCCATTTTATTAAAGACTCAGCATTTCAGACATACATGCATATTAAAAAAATCTCGGTTTGAGAGTGAATCCCCCCTGGCCAGACACTTCATTCTATATTTTATGTTGGGGCTGGGGGAAGATTTGGGGATTGAAAGTTGTATACGACTCAATCTTAGTCAAGTAAGGTAAGTCAACTATACTCTGGCTCCAAAGCAAAGTCAATCCAAGGACTTGTCATTTCCACGGTTGAACATAATTTTTCTTTTTCTCCGTATGATTAAATCAATTACATTTTTAATTTTCCAGTAAATCATTAAAGTGTGAGGAATTTTCTTGCTATGCCACAAGGTCGCCGTAAATCGACTTTGGTTGTCATTGTTTGCGGCTGTGGAATGCCAACCAACATTACTGGTTACTCAGTACCTTCTCCCACAAAAAATACTGCAAACTTTAAAAGGTCGTACTAACATGGCATGGGGGTTTTATATTCTACAGCATAACGTCTCAGTGTTAGAGCTGTGTTTCTGTTCACTGACTCCCTAATTTGTCAACCAACTTCTCCTGGTATTTAGGTCTATTTCTTTTATAAGGAAGTCACCTGGGGAAGCCACACTCACCCTTCCATGTCACTCACACCCTGGTTAGTAGCATGCTGCTTCTGGTGCCTCGCAGTGTAACACAGCCTAGTGAAGGCAACGGGTTCTGCTTCCTCCAGACACAGAAAGCATATTTAATGTTACTGTACGTGAAAAGCAAGCAAAGGAATTTTTAACTACGACCACATTCCATTCCCAGATTCCTACTTTGTATTTGTAGGTAGCTTAGACTTTTCCTGTCCTCTGGTTCAACAGCTGAGCACATTATGTGTTCCTCTGTATCCTCTCTCTCACGCTCTGTTCCAGACTTCCCTGCCAACCGTGCCCTCATCACCTATGCCAGCACTGCCCTAGTCTTCCTCCCAAGTAACCCTCTGTCCCTCCGCACGCAGAGTTACCAAGCAGCTTTACACAAGGCACTAAAAAGTCCGAGTCCCTCCTTTGTTGTAACTTCTTACGAGGTCCTGGAAATGACTTCCCAAGTCTGAGATGGATGTTCTGGATGGGCATCGCTACTGAATGAATAATGAATTGTTTACAAAGGAGCCACAGCCTGAAAAAACAAGTCTTGCATTTCAAATTTGTTTAACCTACTTACCACTAAAACAACTTTAAGCACTTGGATGGTTTGTCTCAAAGTAGGTTGACCTTTGGTCAACCAGGAGACCAAAATTATATCATAAGATCACTCCAGGTAATTCAAATACCGGGCTGCGTTTGATGGAAATGCTGGTTAGTCGGCACTACAGTGAGTTTGTTTGCCAGGGTTTAAACCCCGTCTGCTACTACTAGCGATTTGACAATGGACGAGATATTTGGCCTTTCTAAGTCTCAGTTGCATTATCTGGGAAGAGGAAATAATGAAAGGATCCTGTTGACGAGGTGATTATGAGCAGTAAATGAGAGCCGAGGGCCGGCACAAGTGCGCGCTCACTAAGTAGCACTGCGATTACTTCTGTTAGTAACTTCATCAAATCTTGGACTGAACATACAACCCATGGATGTTTTAACTGATTGCTTGATTCAATGTGGAGTAAAAAGTTCATCTGTCTGTGTGATGAGATTAGCTGATTAATTCTGGCAAATCAGCAAATTATATCCGTAAGTCTGTATTTTCCATAGACCCAATAGTGAATTAAGATGCGTATTAACAAAAAAATTAAAGGAAATAAGAAATGGAAACCTTTTTATTTTTATTTTTTTTTTACATATACATGTGTTTATTAGGTTTCCACTTTTTGCCTTCACAGAATCAAAAAGGCTTAAAATTTAACAACAGTAACAATGTTTAAGATGAGGGCTAGACACAGAAACCTGGTAAAGAACAAGGAAGATAAATACATTCCAAAATGGAAACTTTTTAAAAAGTTATTTTTACTACACTCTGACAAGGTCACTTTATTTTCTTCCTATGGTGTTAATTCAAAATGCACCGTGCAGAGATTTTGTATCTGTTCATCTATCCATATGACAAGCAATGCAAATGCCAGCCCTTCACACTTTATACAGATTAATTGGGCTGTTCACATCTCTACAGTAGATCTTTGCACTGTTCACATCTCTACAGTAGATCTTTGCACTTGCATTCTTAATGTTCCAACTCTCAAGTTCCTGTGAGCAGTGGTGGAGATTTCTTGATCTAACCACAGTCATGGATCTATTAATGACAGGGATACATTCTGAGAAGCGCGTCACTGGGCACTTTACTTTTATGAACATCAGAGTGTGTGCTTACACAGAGCGGGTGGTCTAGCATGCTGCACCCCTAGGCTGCCTGCTATCACCTGTTGCTCCTAGACTGAAAACCTGTGTGGCATGTTACTATACTAGATCCTGTAGGCAACTCTAACACAGTGGTATTTGTGTATCTAGACATACCGAAGGTATGCTAAAAATGGAGCATTATTGTGTTATGGGACCACCATTGGATATGCAGTCCATCCTGCACCCAAATGTTGCTATGCAGAGCACGGCTGTGTTTATATTGAGATCTTGAATCTTACCGTCTACACCACCGTTCCTTAGGAGCAAATTAGAGTGGAAGAGTATGTGTGGTCCTTTTGCCCTATACTGCGAGAAACTCAAGCCCTCTGCCTGGTAAACATATCTCAGTATCCTCATGCCCGTTATGCATTTCTGTGCATGGAATAAATCTTCCTTCAAGTAATAAATATTTTCTATTTGGGAAATTGAGAAAGAGTCTGAAGAGGTCTAAAAAAGTGGAGGCACTGGAAAAGTTCAGAATATTCAAAGTTGTGAAGGGTATGTTTCCTAGTTCTGAGTATCTTATTGTTTGAACAATAGAGGTTCAAAGGTTTTATATACTCAGATTTACACTTGTGTAGATTCTGGAGTCAGATAATAATCAAATACCTTGTTCCTTATCTTTATTTAAATCATGGCAATTACTTCCCACAAGTTCTTTTTTTGTGGTCATCTCAGAAGTTTGAAACTTCTGGGAACATCTTTCATGAGGACTGTCAGGAGGATGACTGGTTTGTACTTTCTGTCACAAATTAAATGAAATTCTGGAATTTTTCTGCTTACGTGTCCTTCAGTGGCTGTTTAATAAAAAGGAAGAGCAAACTTCTCAATCAGAAAAATGGAAGTGATTATGGCTTTTAAATTGTGATTAGGTAGGAATTCTACCTTTCGACTTAAAACCTGAGAATTATTTTTAACTGTTAAAAAGTTACTTTATCAGTTATAGAGCACTTGCTGATTTCAGAAAACCTTTTTACTTGTTTTTCTCATGTGGTACCCATGAAAGTCCTGTGAGGTAGATTCTGAAAGTAATACTCTAATTTCCCTGAGAGAAAATTGAAGCTCAGAGACATTAGAAAATGAACCCAAACTACCTCCCCCCATGTGGCATGTTCACAGATGAGCAATTCCCTACCCGCAGTTACTCTTCCTCCCTCTGACATTCAAAGTCTCCTGACTCCCAGCGCAGAGCACGTCCCAACCCACCCTTCACCTTTCCCGGCACCCCACCTTCCAGGTGGGGGAACAGAGATTCCCTGCTCTAACCTACTAAAGGTGCCTCCCTGTCTGGAGCTGAAACCTCAAGATGAGGTGGGGGGCTGGGTAAGGCTAGAAATGGAGGTGGGGGGGTGCTGTTGGAAATTGAGGCCTTCGTAGAGGTGGCAGAAATGCTCACATATATGACCCCATGATGTCCCACTGAGATGGCTCCAGGGCTCTCTTCCTTGACATCCTACTCTTTAGATCCACAAGTTGATTTGTTTGTCTCCTTTGTGGCTTCTGGCCGACTTCTCTTCTTGCCTGGCTCAGTCTGAGACAGAAAGCAGCCTCCCAGACCTGGTCCACTGCCCTGTCCCCTCCCAGACCTGGTCTACTGCCCTGTTCCCTCAGGCCAGCACACTGGCTTCCTGAGATTGCTCTAAGATGTTTGCCCAGCCAGGAGCCGGAGGAAGTCCACATTCCTGACCCCTTGCTCTGCTTTAGATTCACCTGGTCTGTGGGAAATAAACAACAAAACATGTCAGGCATGTGAGGAAGAGGGTGCTGGGGACACAGACGCAGAGGACCGACACCGCGGGCATCTGTCCTCACGGGCTCCTCAGGGCAAGGAGCTGGGGAGGCAGCTGTGGGGGCGGGGTCAAGGTGGGGACCCCCCCCCCCGGGGCTGCGGGGCACCAGTGGGTGTGCAAAGTGTTCTCATCATCTGGAACTCCCTTCTCCTTCTGTCCTCCGCCCCATCCCCAGTCCTGCCTTGTCACTATGAACTGATACTGTGAGAAGCAAAGGACTCGGCTGGAGGAGAGGTCCCCAGACATCCACATCTCCAAAAGAAAGAGTCGGTGAAGTCTGAAAGTGGAAGCAACTACTTGAGGGAAACGAGGAAGGAAGGAGAAAGGGTGGCAGAGGTGCAAAGGCACGCCCACCTGTGAGTGTCAGAGGGCCAGTGTGCAGATCTGGGGCTGCGACCCAGACCAGCAAATCCCCTCTGTCCCCGTCACCCACCACCCCTCTCTCCTCCCCACTTCCTTTCTGTAAGATGCCTTTTTTTAAGAAGCACCATTTTCTCCACCTACTTTTGTACTGTCCTAGAATTATGATTTGGGAAACACAGCCGGATTTAAATACCCAACATCATTTAGGAAAGAGCGACTCAACCAAGCTCAGGAACCACATAGATTCCACAGGGAAACCACAAGTCAGCAGTGGCAGGATCAGACGCTCCTCAGCCCTTCAGCTAAGGTCACGGGTAGCAGTGGCAGGATCAGTCCTCCAGACAGTGATTGTCACGATGTGACTTTTTACCTACCTTCATCAGAATCATCCAGGGTATGTGTTAAGATTTAAGATGTCAAGAACTCAAACCAAGAGGTAACGAAACTATTTAGAGGTGGGAACTTGGAAATTGCATTTTAGGCAGGTCTCCCCTCTACACTTACACCTATGTTATTATTATACATCCCTTTAAAATTTTTTGTTTTTGTTAGCAATGTAGAATACAACCTTGCTTTATAACTGGAATTTTCTCAAATCAGTTCTATATCTTTCATCAGTCTAATATCCTCTACCCTGCAAAATACCTTGCCCACATGTCTAAATTATTATCTTCTTTCTTCAGCGTTTTCCACTGACAGAGGAGATGACAGCAGTAGACGTTTCCTCTGTACATCCTGAAGTTTTTTCCAACACCCTCAACCACCATCCTTATCTATCCTCCCATTGGTGCTGAAAGCACAACAAAGAAAACCAGTCTAAATTCAGTTGATTTGAACTAAAAGCCACTAGTCTGGGAGTTGGGCCAATAAATAAAATGGCAAAAACTTATTTGAGCCAATTAGATAGGGATATGCAAATTAATTGGCCATGATATCAGGGTCAAGCAATAATATGCAAATAAACTAGCATCTTATTGAGTTAATGGGACAGGAATATGCATAATAAGTTGGCTGTGATGTCTAAAGCTTCACCATCATTTTAGGCGTGAATGTTACAATATAATATTAATTCTGAGACACTTCAAAATGCTTAATTACAATACTGATAAAAATAATCTCAATCCCTAAGATGAGAACAGATTGATCTAAAAAAGAAATGACAAACCTTGAAACTGGATCATCCTGGAAATTGAGTTATTCAAAAGGATTCTTGAAAGCCTTATGTAAGTTAAGATCCAGACACAGTTACTAGTGCCACAGAATGGATACAAATGCTGGGCCCTGAAGGACTAACAGTAGTTTTAAGACTATGAGAAGAGCAGATGTGAAATCCTGAGTAGTGAGTGATCAGCTGAAATGTATTAGTTCAGAACAGTTAGCACAAAAATTCCTAAGTAAGTTCTTTAGCCAGCAGGTACATACCTAATCATTCAACAAACATCAAGTGAATACCCACTCTGCACCAGGCATCGTGCCAGTCCATGGGAATACAAGTAAAAATAACAGCAGACACCAGCTTAGCAAGATGTGAGCCAGACCCCGTTCTAAATGCTTTACATATGGTTAGCTGATTTAATACCCATTACAACCCTATGAGGTAGATACTATTTTTAATTCAATTTTATTGATGGAGCTGAAGGAGAGGTAAATAACTCGCCCAAGGTCGCAGAATTAGTATTTGGCAGAGCTAGGATGTCAACCCAAATAGTCTGTCTTCAGTCTTCATGAATAAAACATGACTGGTAGGTCTTTATCCTTTCTCATCAGGTTCAAACCACAGAGCAGGTGGCTAACTACATGTTATAGTTTGAAAGATGTCCAAAACGTCTACCTGACTCCAAATAGCCTGTATACCCAAACTAAAGTTCCATCGTGGAAATCACTTAATACAAATGAGTTGGTTGATTGTTTAGTTATATGGAATTTAGATAGCAAAAAATGGGATCAACAAATCCATAAGACGAGACATTGAATATAAATAGATTATTTCCATGCGGAAAAGGACCTTCCAGTTCTCCTTTGTGTACAGATTGGCACGTGATTGATGATTTGCACACAACGAAGGGTGAAACACAAACCAGTGATGTTTCTGCTCTATCCGTGCGACAGAGACAGGCTAAGCCTCAGGAATTTGAGTGCCTTTTTGGTGGTAGAGAGATGAAAGAAAAACTTCACTTATTACTCAGTTTTATCAAGGCCTGATTCTGAAAGGCATATGTGGTATTATTGGAGTGTAGGGTGGTATGATGCCAAGGGACAGAAGCTTACCACCCCTGTGAATTGGTAGGGAACTCTGAAGGACAAAATTACATATTTAAATGTCAAAACTAAAGAAACTGGAATTACAAAGGACAACTTACCAGGAAAATAGAGCTCAGCTGGAAAATGTTAATAAATGAGATCTACAGATAGAGATGTAGAAATAGTTCCAAAGAGGTCTGTTCTAAGGTATTTGCTAGTCATCTGAAAGCTCCCAGTTCTCAAGGTGACATATTAATAAATGCTTCTAGCCATTGAAATGCCAAGCTCAGCGGGTAAATTAAAAAATATCTAGTGAGGCTGAGTAAGCCAAAATAGGGTAGATGAGCTTCATTGTTGGCAAGCTAAGAAATGATATATTGCCAAGAAAAAAAAATAACCCAAATTAAAGTATAGAATAATAGGTTCAACTATAAACCAAGGAAAAAAGTCACATAGAATGATCCATTGGAGACATTTACCAAGAGTGCTGCTACCCTCAAAAAAATTTGATGTTGTCACAGAGGATTTTCTAAATACGGGGGCTGGGGAGGGATGACCTACATTTGTTGAGCCCAGAACTCCTTCACAGGTAGAATTCATATAGTTATGGTTGCCCAACTCAGGAAAGACAGTGGTGTCCGCTGATCACCTGCCGTGGGAGGGGCCTGGCCATGAGGATAGGCTAAGAAGATGGGCAGTCTGTGGTCTGAAAAACACAGGCCAAGCAGAGATTAAAGTCTGACAATCATGAAAGGCAGAGCTAGAGTAATAAACACCTACTTATTTACCAGATCCCACAATACTGGAGTTAAGAAGCAACCTTGATGTTTGACAGAGAATAGATAAAAGGGATGGCTCTCCGGGAAGACAGCAAAGGCAGCTTTCTACCCCAAAATTCTCTGTCCAATTTTCTTTACTACTTTACAGTTGGGCCCTAAAAACATGTTGCTCTAAGAGACAGATTAAACTATGAGGCTGAGAGAAATGTAAGTGTCTGCTGTGGCTTAAAGGAGGACATCTCCAAACCTTCCTTCTGTGCTGTCTCCGGGAACTCCTCCACGCCGTCACAGATGGCCCCGCGGCTGCCCGGCGCACTAATCCCACCCAGAATAGCTGTGTTTCCATCCTTGACTTGAGCGTCTCTGCCGCCTCCTCTCTACTCAGCAGACAGAAAAGGAATAGAAAGGGTCTGAATTTCTAATAGGTACTTGGGTTGGCAGGAACAGAGCCCCCAACTATTCTTATTTTTTAAAATTACACTTGGTGGGCTTTCTTAAGAGATTCTCTTGTCCATATTTGGTGGTAAAAAAAAAAAAAAAAAAGTTTTTTTTTTTCCTGATAAAACTATCTAAAAGATACAGCCAAAGTCTATGCTTTTTTTCTCTTCCTTTTATGAAACAGTGACATTCCTGTTAGGAAAGTCTAACATTTAGGTGACAAAAATGTGCAAAGTTTTGAATCCCCAGCATTGCCAGAAATGCTTGGAGAAACAGAAACATCAAAAACAACCTTATAAAAAAAAAATCTGTACTTTATTCCATTCACCTCCACTTCCAAAAAAAACTTTGCTTATTTTGGTCACTTTACCCTTCACTTGTAATCTCAGTTATAAGTGTATCACTCTTCTGCCTTCTCCATAGTCCTGCCACCCTCTGTACTATGAGATCCTTCGAGAACAGTGATTTTGTCTTTTGATATTTGTATTCTTTAAGCCCTAACATATATGTTGGGGGGGATAGATATCAACATATCCTACATAAACCAGCTATAGCTATTAAAATTCTAGCAAGCTAACAAAATTCTAGCAAGCTAACAAACTGACTTAATTTTATCCACTTACTGCAATATTTGTGGCAAAAAAAGAATTTGGTAGTGCTCTGATTATAATAGAAATAATAGCTTGATAAACAGAAACCAGAGTATGGAATCCTTGAAACTGCTTAGTTGAGCCCCCATTTTCAGGAGAGATTTGACTTCCTTTCTTTATTTCCTCCCTTGCCCACTCTCTTTAGTGGTTAAAAAAAAAAAAAAAAAGAGCCAGACTATCTCCAAGAGATAAAAGAAGAGAGTGACACAGAAATGCACACGTTACTGTCATTATACCTGAATGACAGTCATAAAGACATTTTCCAGGGAAGGAGCGAAGAGAGAATGATACCCTGGTCGCATCTTTTGCCCAGCATGACCGGATAAGGCAATGATTCAGCGTCTTACTTGCTCACTGCTTTATCGACTAACTCCTTATAAAAAGACGTCAAGAGCCCCCAGCAGCTGGCTGCTTTTTTGAATTACTAATGGCAGCCCTTTTGTGGCACATCACTCTCAGCGATGGCCGGAAAAGTAGGAGGCTTCCTGTAACTTTTCCTTCCAGAAATGAATGTTCAAAAGTGTTTACTTAGGAAATTGACTTCTTAACTTAACAATGTTTATTTCAGATCATCAGGAAAACCGAAATTTCTTTTATCCAAGACTAAAGTAAAAAGGGGGAGAAATACATAGATTTCAAAGTACTGATTTCAGCCGAGAGGGTGACAGTCTAATTAATGAATTGTCCTCTGTTAACCAAAAAGAGCCAAATGCACCTTTTATCAGCAGTGCCCTTACAGAACTAATACATACACAGGCAACTGTGAGATCACACGGTTATCTGCTGATGTAGCTGGTATTTGTTGATAATATTATGAACTTTCATAGCCTTATTAAGGAAACACATCTTTCACAAATAACACTATTTCAATATTTCTTTGGAATTTTAGTCTTAACAGGACAGAGACGCTCATGAAAAAATGTTAATATAACCCATAACTCTACGATTTCTTTAAAATACATGAGGTAAGAAATTAAGAACTCAAACCAGCCCCTCTCATCCTTTCCCACTCCTCAAAGAGTTAACCTGAAATTTCACATCCTTTCCGATTATCTTTCTGCTTATAAATTACACATACATATGCATTATGCAAAAATGGGATTATCTGAAACGCATTGTTCTGTGATTATGCTTTCTTTCAGATTAATATGAGGGTACAGAGGATTAGGTTATATTGTTTGCATTTGTTAGGTAGAGTCCAAGTTGCAGTTGTGCTCACGCCCAGGAGATGTGCCGTACACCCTTCCTCTGTAATTATTTTTGACCTAGCAAGACACAATAGAAATCCTTCAGGTCAACATAGAGATCTGCCAGGACATCTATTGGCTGCATAGCGTGCCCTTGTTTGGATGTCTCCTAAGATATTTAGTCATTCTCTTATAAATACAACTCCATGAGAAAAGCAATATAACTTCACCAAAGAAATTCAGACAAGACCGAGATAACTAGAAGCATGATGGACTCTAGGACAGCAGACAACACAGCAAAGATGTCACTTCCTCCCCCAAATTACAGGCCACACATGAATTTGAAATACAAGCAACAGACTGAAGGAAAGCTTTGCCTCACATACACAGGTGAAATGTTAACCCCCCAAATCCCTGTAATACAAAGAGCTCCTGCATATGAGGAAATGAAAGACAAGTGATGGGAAGACGCCTCCGTTTTATTAGTGTTCCTAAAATTGGACGCTGCTCCTGCTCCTCTTGGCCTCTACTGCTAAGAAGTAAAATGCTACATTTCTACAGTCTCATCATGTGTCTAAATAAGAACGATTTTAAAGTAAGATGTAATTACCCTCAGTTCAAAAAGTAAAAGCACATTGCTTAAAAAGCCACTAGAGTGATTGCAAAAAGTACCCCCCAAACGCACATCATTGGCCTGGAGATTTTCAGACCCATCTTAATCCCTATCTGCAGGATTTTGAATCCGTTAAAACACCCAGTTCAGCACCACTGGTACAAAAGCAACTTGAAAAGAACCGTGACAGCCGCTAAGAATCAAAGTAAGAATACGTACCGTTATGAAAGTCAAAACCAGCGTTTTTAAGAGAATTTTCCCATTGCTGGACTTCATAAAACCACTTAAATATTTGAAAGTTTCCTTTACTGAAAATTGTCAATTCAGGTTGTGTATTTAGAAAACACGTCTCAAATTTTATAGTACCATCTTTGATGCGATGGAAATATTAAAATGGAACTGACCTGAAGAGCTATCTAGTATTATATTACAGCGAAGCCCAAGTCTGCTAGAATTAGAAATCTATTTGAATTGTAACTAAAAGATATGTTCATGTTTTATGTTTATAAAGATTTCACTAAAAATTATTTTAAAAAATAGTGGCAGAGATTTTAAAAGAAGCAGTGAATGCTTATGAATTATGCAAGTCTGAACTTTCATTTTAATAACTTCATTAAAATATAAAAACCTTAAAAGCCTCCCAACAGGAATTCAGCTTTATAGAAATGCTTTATACATGCCCTGACCTTGCCAAGAGGCACGCCTAAGGCATGATTTAACAGTTATTACAGGGCGAGCCTAATAATAAACACCTATCTCAAAATGCCAGCATCTGTCCTGGCCTCCCTGGTCTCCGGAGGAGTCGCAACTCAGCCGTAAACAGACCCTCTCCTGACAGACGGCAGGGCGCAGCACAAAGGGAACAGCACTCAGCGTTGGGGAAGCTGGATCTGAAGCCTTAAACCTTTCTGATCCTCAGTCTGTTCATCTGTAAAATTGGGGCATTAAAGATCGCCACACCATTGGGTAAACAAAGAAGACAGTGTTAGGCGGAAGCTCTCGGTAGGAAGCACCATGTAAGTGTTATTTCTAAGCCAAGACAGATCTAGTTAACTCTTTATTTTTCTCATCATATTTGACTCCAGGAAAACGTATGTTCCTATACGGCTGACATAAATACTTTGTGTGTGTGTGTGTGTGTGTGTGTGTGTGTGTTTAAAGAATGCCTCTTCACACCAGGCACAGTGGCTCACAGCTATAATCCTAGAACTCTGGGATGCCAAGGCAGATGGACCACTTGATCTTCGGAGTTCAAGACCAGCCTGAGACAGTGCAAGACTCTGTCTCTAAAAAATTAGCCAGGCACTGGCGTGGCGCCTATAGCTCAGCGGTGAGGACGCCAGCCACATACAGCAGAACTGGCAGGTTCTAATCCAGCCTGGGCATCCCAAACAACAATAACAACTACAACCAAAAAATAGCCAGGCATTGTGGTGCGTGCCAGTAGTCCCAGCTACTTGGGAGGCTGAGACAAGAGAATTGCTTAAGCCCAAGAGCTTGAGGTTGCTGTGAGCTGACACCACGGCACTATGGCACTCTACATAAGAGAGACAAAGTGAGACTCTGTCTCAAAAGAAGAAGAAGAAGAATGCTTGTTAATTTGGGGGCAGCAGCGATTGTCTTTGACTAACCTGTGACAGCACCCTGAAGTTAAGGTGGGTCATCCTCATCTCTCCTCTTACCATCTGGCCACAAGACCCAGCACATCTTATGAGAAATTCGACCACCTTCAGCACTTTAAGCTATTTATTTAAGATACCAGAGTTCCCTC
The DNA here is from genome assembly GCA_963575145.1 of Galago senegalensis. Taxonomy (NCBI): domain Eukaryota; kingdom Metazoa; phylum Chordata; class Mammalia; order Primates; family Galagidae; genus Galago; species Galago senegalensis. Next base: position 17,851 of record CAUYTI010132130.1, on the reverse strand, counting down.
TTCTGAGTTCTTTGATGATAACAAATCCAAGACAAGCACAGCTAATTAGGCCAACAACAGGAGTGGAGAGGAAGAGCCAAGCCTCTGTCATCTTAATTAATGCCTGGTCACTGGACAAACTCTTCTCTCTAAAATGAAACATCGCAAGATGGAACCTGCTGGCACAATGTTAATTTGACTAGAAGTGGCAGAGCCTGGTCCCAGGGGAAGGCTCAGGTTGTCTTTCCAAATAATTGTGCCCCAGCCAATAAACACCTAATTGGATACGGTGTGAGTCAGCACGTCACTGTTGGTGCATAACTGAGTGGTAAAGACTTCAACATTCACTTCCTCTATCAATTCTCAAATCTCCACAAATAACATCTACACTGAAACCAAGAAAAGTCCCCACCTGAACTCCCACGTTGTTGTATCCAAAGACCCTTTGATCCTCTTCAGCTTGTTTTCCTCCAGCTGGAATTTCATTTTCTGTATCAAACATATTCCCAGATTGTGCCCAGGTTGGCATTTCAAAAACTAGAAAGAGCCATGGTTGGATTGTATATCTGCTCCCCTTAAATCGAATGAATTCTTCTTCTTACTGTAGGAAAACTAGCTCAGTTAAAGTATTTGCGTACTAAGAATCTAAGTAAGAAATGTGAAAAGTTGTTCTGTATTAGTCCTAGAGAACAGACGACTCCTCTATGCTGCCTTGCTTTGTTACTGAACTAATCGCCAAATCTGCCCACATCAGTGATGTTGAACCGTGCTTCTCTCCAACAGTCAGCCAGCCCAATTCAAGGTTAAGCCAACTGCTTAGGAAACATGAACCTGAACGCTATAGTTCAGACTGTAGGGATGACAGTGCTAGAGCTTCGCGGGATGCTCAGGCAGATATAAACACAGAATTAGAAGGTACATGTCAGCCTGGTCCTCTGAAAAACTCTTCACCAATATATTGCAATCAGGACTGCCTGTTTCTCCTCCATAAATGTTATTCATACAGTAGGATTCAACACAATAGAATTAAAGTACGGGTAAGTTTACTCCAAAGATAACTATCCTCAAACCAAATTACGTATAGTATACATCTTTTAAAATCAACTTGGCCTTACATTATTATAGCATACATAGATTTTGACTCCTATAACTGCCACTTACTTTTGCTTTTTAAATCTAAATTAGTCCAGCCATCTTTAATGCTGCAAGAGAAACTAGTTATTAAAGCTACTAGGACTTAATATTTGCTTGTAAGTTAGATAATGAAGAATGGAATTTTTTTTTTCATCTTGGGTGGGTCAGTAAGAGAAAGGCTATTTCTTTTTATTTCTGCTTACTGTTGGTATGGGTGATCATCTAACTTTCCATTCAAATTTCAGAACAGTGTAATCTGAAATATAAAGCAACTGTGACATCTTATTACCAACTCAGATTATTTCAAAGAGAAGACCTCAGCAACAGAGCTCCTATAGCCTATACTGAGATGTCTGAAATACTCCATTCATTTCTGGAAACACAAGGAGAAACATCAACTTTCGGAAGCAAATCTAACAAGACGTCAGGGTCATGCAGTGGGCAGACACAGTCTCAGCTAAGCAATAGTTCACGGAATTGGAGATGTTTAAGCTGCAAAAGGCAAGACTCAGAGAGGACCTAGAATCTATTCTTGTTAACTGGAAATATCTGAACCAGATCAGTGGGTATAAGCAAGGGAGATCCATGCTTGTTTCTTCCAATTTTGGTTCCTAAGCAAAGGCTAGCAGGCAAGCTTGTCAGAAAGACTGAGTTAGGGATGATGCCCTACACCCCTGCCATTGGTTAAGGATTAACCTCTTAAACCCCTCCTATCCCCTAAAATTGTTTCATTCTAGATGAGAAAGAAAGCTCTGAAAGCGCATGCCCAGGCTAAAGACGCCAGTACATGGAAGAACCATCGATTAAAGACAACTTTATCCACACTGAGAGTATTATCTTATTTTTTTCTTAAAATAATAAGAATGAAAGACTAAGACCACTAATAATAATGTCATAATCTAGTCCAGAGGTGTCTAACCCGTGACCGGCAGGCTGCATGCAGATTGTTTGAGGACTGCTCTGCTGATCTGTGGTGTTGGATTGCACGGGCCCAAGACTCTATTCTTCCAATGTGCGCCAGAAAAGAAAAAAGGTTGGACACCCCTGACTAGTCGGTGCTTCTGTGATAAGCATTGGTAACTTGGTTTTGTTTAACCCTATTCCTAATTCTGTGAGGTAGGTACCGTTCTTCCCATAGAGAAATGGGAAAAGTAACGTTTGCAAAAGTGACTGCTCAAGGTCACAAGACAAAGAAACAGCAGGTCCCAGCTCCTCACTGCAGCTGTTTCCCAGTCCTTCTCCATGTCCCCAGGGCAGCTCGGCTTACCCCTTCCCGTGATTTATCACACGCTGTCGGTCTCTGTGCCCCTTGCTCTATGATCCCCTTTTTCTGAGAGTTAGGGAGGCAACCGTCTGTCTCATCACACTGTCCAGACCTGTCCACTGTAATTTTGGTCGCCCATAATTCCCAAACCATAAAAAACCTCAACTCTAGAAGATAACAAATGCTTTGAGGCCGCAAAGTGATCGTCATCAGACTCACAGTTAATACCCTTTATAGATTATTTTGACAAAGTAACGCTATCCAACCGTGCCTGCACGTGCCAGCACATGCAAATCCCTGTGACTTCACAGACAGACAGCAAACACCCCAACAAGCAAAAAAGCAACTGCTCTTTGTTCATTTTTTCAGCGTGTTTCTTATTTCTGCTGGAAAGGGACGTCCAGAAGGAATATGTGTTCTATTCAATGACTACAGAAAAAAGAGGAAGATTTGCATTTACATGTTTACATAATATAAAAAAGAATGTCCATGAAGCTGTGAGCGGTGGCCTCCTGGTGGGAGGACCATATGCAGTCCATGAGTTCCTGGGCAGTTTTAATTCACTTTTAATCATTTCAGAAGTTGTGCCTCAGAAGTATGAGCTGAAAAACTTCGTAGCATCTTGTCCTTTTCTTTTTTGTCCTTCCTTTGTTCAGTTTGGCAAAAAGTAGCATCCCCCCCCCAAAAAAAAAAACAGGTGCAACCGGTTCAAGTATTTGCTTTTCCTGCAAACTCCCCCCAATATCCCAGGCCCATCTTGGTTATTCTTTGCCTTTCTAGTGCCCACATGTCTCCATTGATCACTTATCTTTCTTCGATAGTGTCTCAATCATGAGACTGAGTCCTTAATCATCAGGGCTGCCACGCCCCCTTATTGCCTCTTTCTCTGTTCCCAGGGCGCACTGGTGTTATCTCTCCCATGATTATCGCACACTGTAGGTCTCTATGCCCCTTGCTCTATGATCGTCTTCTGCTAGAGACTCAAGGCAGGGCCATTATCTAGCATTGTTCAGCACACAGTAGGCCCCACAAGGATGTTAAGTACAAATTACAATGGTTCATTTAACCGCCCATGTTGGGCATTGAGCATGAACTGAATTGAAGTGAATTGAATTAAATGGAATCAGAATAAATCAAAATTAACTGAATCAAATATATTATTATGTTGGAACAAAATTATACATGTTATAATTCATAGAAAAGCGGATTGGCACAGCCTACCTATGATGTAGAATCCCAGCGATCGATATGCCCAGTGTTATCTGCTATGTTCTCTACCATAGAAATGTCAGCAACCTTTAGGCCTAATATCATAGTTCGTTCTTTTATGCTGAGGCCCTTGGTAGACACAGTCTAACTCACTGAGTATTTAAAGAATGGCTGAGGAAGGTGGAACAAACTCTGGAAAGCTGACAACATTTCAGAAAAAGCAAATGGATAGAGTAATGCACACTGACACCGTGCCCCAACCAGTAGGTCTGGAATTTTATTTCCAGAGCTAAGTCACACTCTTCCCACACACACAATATAACAGGAGTACAAATGTTTTAGTTACAAGAATGGCCTTTGTACAATTTGAGTCAAAGTTGGAAATGTGCCCATCGCCAAGGAAGTGTCCATTGCAGCTGTGAATCTACCTTCCCCTCCTCCCCACTCCTTCCTCCTTGCTTTCTGCTGAGTTTTACTACCACGTGTTCACATGGGTATTGATTGAATAGTTCCAATGTAAGAGTGAGTATAAGTGGTGTCTGTTTGTCTATTTTTGCTGTACTTTATTTAGAAGAACAGCCTCCAGTTCTATCCAAATTGTCACAAAAGGTATTAGTTCACCCTTTTTTTTTTTTTTTGAGGCAGAGTTTCCCTGTGTTGCCCTTAGTAGAGTGCCATGGCTTCATCATAGCTCACAGCAACCTCAACTCCTGGGCATAAGAGTTACTCTTGCCTCACCCTCACAAGTAGCTGGAACTACTGGTGTCCGCCACAATGCTCAGCTAATTTTTTTTTTATTATTTTTAGTAGAAACTGGGTTTGGCTCTTGCTCAGGCTGGACGTAAACTCCTGAGTTCAACCAATCCACCTGCGTTGGCCTCCCAGCGTGCTAAGATTGCAGGTGTGAGCCTCCACACCTGGACTCACTACATTTTTGTGGCTGAGTAGCACTCCATGGTGTACACATACCATTTCTTTGACTAAGTTTTTCATATATTACAGAAATAACACCATGTTTTTTTTTTTTAAAAGCATGTGTAAAGAGGCACGAGCTGGCCTAGTGTTAGGACTCTGGATATGGCAAAGGGGATGGGGAAGGCTGCATGTTTAGCCTATAAAGGGGCGGAGTAGGCAGGTAGCCAGAGGGCTACTCACGGGATTTGAAGAACTGTCCTACAGGTGGAAGTCTGGAAATGCATGCTCAGGAAAGCGAGAGATACAGCATTGAATAGAACGGGATACCAGCCTACGAGGGCTTGGAACTGCCTCAGGAAGATTTGCTTAGAAATACCGTGTGCGATTCAGAGTAGGAATCGACTAGCCTTTTCTGTAAAGGACCAGATAGTAAATATTTTAGGCTTTGCAGGCCACATGGTGTCTCTTGCAAGGAGTCAACTCTCCCAGGGTAACAGAAAAGCAGCCAAACTGTGTATAACAAAAAGACATATCTGTGTTCTAAAAAGAGTTATGGACACAGACATGTGAATTTCATATAACTTTATGTGCCATAAAATTCTAATCCTTGGCTCAGCACCTGTGGCTCAAGTGGCTAAGGCGCCAGCCACATACACCTAAGGTGGGGGGTTTGAATCCAGCCTGGGCCTGCCAAACAACAATGACGGCTGCGACCAAAAAATAGCCAGGTGTTGTGGCGGGCGCCTGTGGTCCCAGCTACTTGGGAGGCTGAGGCAGGAGACTCACTTGAGCCCAGGAGTTGAAGGTTGCTGTGAGCTGTGATGCCACGGCACTCTACCCAGGAGGACAGCTTGAGACTCTGTCTCAAAAAAAAAAAAAAAAATTCTAATCCTTTTTGAATTTTTTTCAACCTTTAGAGATGCAAAACCCTTCGTAGCTCACAGACCAAACAAACACGCAGCAGCCAGATTTGGTCCATGAGCAATAATTTGCTGAGGGCGGATACACAGGACTTTACACCAGGTCAGAAGAAGGGCACTTAACCCTCCTTGGGGATGTCATAGGTGTTTCCTGGAGAAAGCAAGTGTGTGGGGCAAAGGGACAGGCCCAAAGGACATGTGAGCAAAGATAGGTCGTGTGACACAGACTCAGCAGGACAGAGCAGTCACGGACAAGTGAAGTTACAGACACAGTTACAGTTAGAGCCCCACCCAGGAAATTAAACCTTGTGCTGTGGAGTTGGTGAGTAGCCACCGTGGGGACTAAGCAGCAAGCGTGTGCTGGAATGGCCAGGGGTAGAGAGCACTGAAGCTGCCCTTCCACTCTGGCCACGGAATCAGCCTAGCTTAGGTTAGAATCCTGGTCCTGCCGCTCACCACACCAATGACCTCAGTCACATTCTTATCCTCTCAAATCTCAATTCCCTTGTCTAAAATAATAAAAGATAATCCCTGCCTTACTGTTCTCCACCTCTGACCCAGCTGGGTGCATTGACTGCACGTAGCACACGCATCACAACTGGGAATTTCACTAGCTTGTCATTTGACTCTTGCCCCACTAGACTGCAAGACCGTGTCATCCTCCACACACCAAGTGTCTGGCAGGGCACCTGACCAAACACAGAGAATGAATAAATAAAAAGTAAGAAGCAACCAACCAATCTTACAGCCAGCATCTCCCCACCTTGTCCTCCTGTAACTACCCACGCTCGCTTTTCTTGTTTTACAGGATAAATATGTTGCCCCATTTAACACTTGGAACAAAGGCATTGAGAAACATGATTAGTCATTCCCCATACAACTACCTTATCCATAATACATTTATTTTCTTGAGCGACTTCTAATTACATTTCATTTGGGAGCACAGGTTTTTCCTCTCCCACTGAGATGCATTTCCTTCAAGAAATTATCTTAATCTAAATGGGCTATTTTCTTGTTTTTATGGCACTAAACTTAAAGCAAAATTTTCCCACTCTACCATTCAGGCTAACTTTTTGGCTTAAACTCAGAGATAGGATAAGTGACCCATCTGACCAATAATCCCCAAACATCTGTATGCCTCCTTATATAAATCGCCAGAACACCTTCATGTTTCACCACCCAATATCGTATCGTATAAATTGTAAATATATGATTTATGTATTCACTAGATTTCCAAGACTTGTTTTAGGGCAAATCGGCAAGCAATAAAATCCGTTTCTATGTTAATTTTTATTCCAGATGAATATGGAGGGACGTATATGAGGATACATAGTTTGCTTTTGCAAGATTAAAGTCCAAGCTGTAGCTGTGTCCTTCACCCAGGAAGTGTCCAGTACACCTGTGCATGTGCCCACTGGGGGAGAGAGAACCTGTGTTAAATTTTAACTCATATTGCTCCTTGCTGTTCAAGTTCATTCACTCAATGAATAGCTATACTCTGTACCAGGTCCGATTAAATCTCGCCTTTGGGGTTATTTATGTGCCATGTTTTTTAAAGTGCTTACTTTCTAAAATACTTAAATCTCAATTTTTAACATTTTATCTTAAAAATTAAATCAATTTAATTTTGTTTTCTATATGATTGGCTAATTATGGCCTAGATCAGGAGGGATCCGACCTGCCACGGCTGAATTTGTAAGGACTTTCTTGGCTTATGACAGGACTTTCTGACATAATGAAGAGTATGCACGAACCTTTTTCCCTAGTCACCTTTGTCAGTGTTTGTATGTTTCGTGTACGGCCAAGGCAACTCTTCTTCCTCTAATGTGCAGCAGAGAGAGAAAAAAAGGGTTCAACAGCTCTGGGCCCTGGATCAAAGGCCTAGCAACAATTCTAGTGAAAAGGCAAAATATAAAGGTTCACAGAACTATTAAATTTATAAACAGATTTTAAAAAGCATCTTACGTTTCTGTCATCCTCTACTTTCTGAGATAACATATCTGCATCCTGAAATCTAATCTCAGTTACCTATGGCAGAGTTACTTACGAAAATTCAGACTTTGACCATATTGTCCCTGATGTATAAACAACTCGGTTTCCCTCTCTCCCTTTTAGTCTAGAATTCTTTGACACTAATTATAAATGGAGAATATCCAGGGTAAATTTATACACAATTTACTCAACATACCCCAACTGTTACTCAGGAGGCCCTGAGAAGTTCACGGAGGAGTGTTTTCACTTGACATTCTAACAAGTATTTTGCCCTCACCCCCATCTAGAATAAAATTAAACAGGAGATAATCTATGTAAGAAAACATTGTAATTATTCCCCCAAACAAGTTAATCCCAAGAAAACTCTGTCCAAATATGATAAGGACCCCTGGGATTTTAAAAATTTTAATTTGCAATTACTAATCTGTTAAAACAAAGAAGTAGGAAGATACCTATATTCATTTGATGCCATCAATTGGTATTTTATGAGCATAGGTATACTATATATTCTATAATTACATTATCTAAAGTTCTAAGAATCATTTAGCATTTTAGTGAAATACATGTCATATACACAAGATTTAAAGACTTATATTCAAGTAGGCATGTAGTGAGTATGTAAAAACAGCTGAGCGATCGGTTAAAAGTAAATCCAATTTGTTGTCTTTCCTTCTTTGTTCCCTAATAGCTTTATTCATTTGTTACTCCATAAGGTATTTACTGTACACCTACTATGTGCTAGGCAGTTTCTAGAAGCTAAAGATACAGCAGTGAGTTAAACAGGCAATAATTCTCCCTTACAAGAATGACATTCTACAGGGGAAGGAAAAACACTAAAGAAGATAAATGAGTAAAATACAAAGTATGTTAGGTAATTAGAGCTTCGGGGAAAAACAAAGCAGGGACTGCTGGTAAAAAGTAGTGAGATTCCAGATGGATTTAAAAGGAAGAGCCAATAGGATTTGCTTCTATGAAAGACTGAGAGGCCGAGGGTGGATGCAGTGGTCTGGCCTCAGCGTCTAGAAGGATGGAGTTATCACCTCTGGGATGCAGAATCTGCACTAGCTCACGTTCAGGAAGAGTAAACAGCTTGGGCTTAATTAAGGACCAGTCCAGTCTATGATACCAATCAGTACAACAAATGGAGATGTCTAATACGCAGTTAATCACCAGAATTATAACATTTCTTTCAAGTTTTGTAAACTGCATGGAAAGTACCTTTTCTTCATCCCAACCATGAGAAATTTCTCCTATTTCTCGGTACCAGGACATTTGAAAGCTATTGGCGTGGGCGTCTTCATAACTAATTCTTCATATTATCTAAAACTCTTAACTATATAAAACATGGGGCATGAGCCACAGAATTGTCCTTCACCCTTGTCTGAGATTTGCCTGCCATCTTTCTGCCACAAACCATACTTAAACTACTTGGTTCAGATTATCAAACTCGAATTTCCTTCCCTTAGAAGGAAATTCTACTTTGCTTCACTAAGTAGAAGAAGTTTGATTCCCTTATGAAATCCTTCTAAGCCAATCCCAGTTGACTGATATATGCCTTTTTCCCACACAAATTTAGAAACTTTCAGAAATATCACAAGTATGACCTACTTTGGAGGGTTTTCTATCGTTGTCATATAATCTGTGACACATAAATGCAGACTTTTAAAACTTCAAAGAAATAGTTCATTGGAAACAACCTTTTTGGTTCTTCATATTACTAAATGGGCTGGATGACAATACCCATCTAGCTAGTTCACAGAAAATAATTGTCTTTATAGAGTCAACTGAAACCAGGTTACTGTAATAGCCTCTGAGATGACAAGTCCAAGCCTCCTAAACTCTTAAAAACAAGTCTGGGTCCTGATTTGGCAGTGATTTTTACACTGTTGTGATTCAAGAACCACTTTTGACCTTCACAAGTACCATTTACCAGCCGCCTGGGCTGTAAAAACACACAAAACACATCCCACATTTGAGCAAATGCTTTTGAGGAGACACTCACATTAAATCAGTAATGCCTGACAAGAACAAAAATATAAAGATTGGAATCCAGATCAGTAGTGATTAACAGACTGGAATGCCCTACACAGACCAACTTAAGGACCCTGCTGAGGGAAACACCAAATACCACAACTAAAAATGGTCGTTAGATGAAAATACAGCCCAAATTAGGAAAGCTCTTACATCAATGACTTGTACACAGAACCTAAGAAATTTATGGAGTCATGACAGAGACTTCTAAAATCAATACAATCAAACTGTGTGTTTGAAAACAAGACTTGGGTCCAAATGTTTTTTTATTTTTTTTTTTTCAGGACAGAGCTGAGAGTCGGGGTTGCATTTTCCCCTAAACCCTTTCATGGTAATTTTCTCTTGATAAAAGAAATTAATTTAATCCTAGTCTTCCCGTTATGTTTCTGACAATTTACAACTTCATTTTCAGTTCTGAGATTATGGTGCGGTAAATGGCCCTCAGACCCAGTGAGCACATCGGCTGAGAATTTTTTTTTTTAAGCAAGTTAATCAAAATGCAGGAAAAACAATAGGATATGCTTGAAATAACAAAACACTTGATTACTTAATTAGTTTAGCAAAACTGCCACAAAATGAAACCCTGTTGCTTTCTAAAACCTCATTTGAAAATATTTGTGGGTAATGTTTTAAGGAATGAAGAGAACCGGCTTTTCCAAAGGTTACCAAAAGGTGCCAGCTGTGTAGTATTACAAGGAGTCCTCTGAGAACCCTGAAAATGCATATGGGTTTTGTTAATCATCTTAAAAATCTCAGTAATACACTAAGACCCTAAATCCACATGAAGCTTCCTGGTGTTTTATGAAAAGTCCTAGTTAGGCCAAGCTCTTGGATTGGTTGAGATCCTTATTGCTAAGTTCAGTAGCAAACCCCTGGAAAGCTGTGATTTCAGATAAACCTCTCTGCCGTGTCTATTGCATCGTAATGAGGTATTAAGCAACATCGTCGAATAGAACTCTAACTTTGATGAATATGTTTACTAAGAGGATTCTAAAATTATCCAGGAGGGAACACAAAAAATGAGAGTAACAGGGCTCACTTTCTGTGCTTGCTCTTTGACCTTGTTGACAAGGTCAGGAAACAGGACTGAGGAAAGTCAATAACTTGCCAAAGGCCATGCTATGCTCGAGGGTAAGTGACTCCATTGGTAATTTACCCCAGGCCTTCTAGCTTTACTTTATCTTATTTTCTAGTTTATAAATCAAAACCCCCCTTTCCAGAAAACAAAAATTGACATCTTTGGAAAACTTCTTTTAGAATTGGTCTATTTTACTACTTAAAATATTTCCTTTTCTCTCAAGATTCACCAAAGATTTTAACTCTAATCTTGGCCTTTTTTTTTTAATATTCCTTCCAATACCATGCCCCCTCAAAAGAGAGAGAAAATAATAGCAACTCTCATTTTGATCTGCTGAGTAAATATTAACAGCAGAAGCTAACTCTGAACACAGGGCTCAGAGTTCAGGGAGACGTTTGCAAAGATGCCACTGAAAATGTGTTCCTTGTGTACACGGACTCATGTTGATCACAATCAGTCAATCAGCAAATTTCTACCACTGGGCAAGTTCTTTCAGAAAAATGAAGTCTTGTTTAGCACAAGTTTCCCTTGCAATTCACCAAATGGACTTTGCCAAGGTCTCCCCTCAACTCATGACCTCCTAGAGACACCTACCTACTTGTGACTTCTTTCCTGAACCCCCTGCAAGTTTCTTGGGATTGCTTGAGCTCTGGCATCCCTACCTGTAGGACTCCCCAGTTAGACCAATGAGGGTGGCTCCCCTCCTAGAAAGCCATGCCCACAAAAAAGAAAGAGCACTGTTATATGATACTGTGCAGTCTGTTAGAGTTGCAGTAGCTGCTACTTTATTCAGCCCTTACTGTGTGCTAGGCACTGTGCTAACACTTGACAATCTCACCTCACTTAGTTCCTATGACAATTCTAAATAGTACTAGATGGATTTCCTAGAATATTGATGGATACATCAACAAGTTGAGGATATGGCTTAGAGACCTACCAAGTCTGAACTCCATGTCTGTAGCTTGGTTACCATAATTTCTCCTAGGATTTAGTAGTTTTCATGTCTTGAAACACTGATGATAATGTTAACCTATATTAAGCTACCATACTATATTTTACAAATTCCCTGATTCCTATTTTAAAACATAATCACATCGATGTTTTAAAGAGCAGAGATACATTTCTTTTGCTTGCCCCAAAGGAACCTATGCTGTGTTCAAAGATAAAACTGTCTCCCGAAACTTGGTATAACCCTGTCCCTGAGACTGTCTCAAGTTCCCATTGAATCAGATAATTCTTATCAGATCTCCTTGAAGAAGATAAAAGATCATGGTTACAAAGTGCAGAGCGGCAAAAGCCAAGGTCCGGTTAACAGCCCTTGGCTGAGATGCGGGAAGCGTCTCTGCGTCCTTACTCCCCGTCTTCCACACAGCGCGGCAGGGGGGTTGAAGGATTTGAATTCTGAATTTCTGTTAGAATAACATCTGCCAAGAACAATCCCTGAATGTACAACTTGTCCCTGTAGAGAAAAATGAGTAGCTTATCATGCAGGTCTTTGTCAAGATAATACGTACACCTGTTGTCAGGCTGAAGATTTAGAAACTCCTGGGTAAAATTCCAGGTCTGCTGTGTGAAGGTTAGGGAGCGTGGCTGAGCTACAAATTGCTTGGAAGCAAGCTGATTTTAAGTTGCCATGGCAAAGAGAATGCAGAGAACGGGCAGCGTTAATAATTCCTATGCATTGTTACGATAGGATTGTCCAGCTGAGGGGCGCTTTTTTTTTTTTTGGTCCTTCTACTGACATGAACAGATAAAATAATAAGCACTAATTACAGAGTATTATAATGATTTCTGGGCTTCTCCTCAGAGGGGTGTATCTGGCCAGGTAATTACTTCTCTGATAGATAGGTTTTTATGTGAGAATGGAGCGTGATGAACCCAGGGTACAGCCTGCTGATGAGCCCGTGGGGGCAGAAGGTCACGAGGTATGCTTATTAAGACCGTTCTAATCCATGTGTTTTTCAATCAGTTGTCAAGGTACCCACCCCTGGTTAAAGAACCGCTGCATCTAAAAATGACACAGTGATTCTCAGTCGTGGGAGTCTGTTACTTCGGGGAAGTGCCTAGATGGGAAAAGACTTTCAGGTTGAAGTGGAAGGCATTTCTGAGAACACGAGGCCTGTGCCTGTCCCTGCCCTGCAGTTCGTTCCTAGTATAAAAGAAAAGGCTGGTTTCTTCATTACACTTGCGTTCCCTGAACGATTATTTTCCCCCTACTGATTCAGATTCAAGTTCCTACATGATTCCAGATACTATTTGAAAATTTCTGTTCAAAAGCCCACACCCAGACACATGTGCTTTAATCTGTTCCCTGGGCTGTAATTGAATTTGCAGAGGGAAAAAGCAGTAACTGTTTCCCCTTATCATCTACTGGTGGGTAATAAAGAACGTGTAGTGGGAGGAGGGGGATTCAGAGAGGACAGGAAGCAAAAAAACCTAAACTTTGACAAAATGTTGATCGTACACTTACTGTCCCGCTCCAAGTGACCCACGTTGTGGAAATGGCATCGTCTCAGCACTGACCTCTCGGTCCTGCTGCCCATCTGGAGATTCAGAGGAAAGACAGATTTACGCTGTAAAATAACAACAAATGACATGGGCTCCCAACGCGGAGTGGAGCATCTTGGGTTTTCATGAAGTGTCAAAGCACAGTGCAGTTCCGACTTTGACTAACTAAACAAACTCAGGGGTTGCTCAAACGCAGGCACTTCTTACCTGCTCATAAAATATAAAATGTCCTCCAAGGTATCCTGGGTAGTGTCTGAGGACTGGGGTCGTAGGTGGTAAGGGTAGGCTTGCCACCTCTTGGGTGCTCTAAGGAAAGTCTGTCCACAGGTAAAGGCAGCTACTGACATGTTCAGTCCTGTCATGGTAGAGAGAGGCAGTGCTTTAGAGGACAGACACATACATCATCACGCGTCATTTAACAACAGGAACGCATGCTGAGAAATGTGTCAATGGGCGTTTCTTGTGGCGTGAACACTGCTGAGGGGGCTGAGACAGACTTAGGTGACCGAGGCTACTGCACACCGACCTCCACGGCATGCTTCTGTACTGAAAACTGCAGGCAGTTGTAAGACAATGGGAAGTATTTGTGCATTGAAATATATCCAAGCTCAGAAAAGGTGTGATAATAATACGTTGTTCTGCGTTGACAGAACCGTCAATACAGCCCGTTGTGGACAAGACACGGCTGCACTCCCCCTTCCTCCTGACCACAGACACTCCTGTTGTGTTCAATATGCAATAATTGAAAAATAAATGTATGCAGCACAGGTAGCTATTCAAGATATGTTTTTTAAACAAAAGTTATCCTAAAAAACAAAGAAATCTCCTCTTGCTTCTAACTATTCTTTGTGGCACTTTGTTGTCCCTTGCAGGATTACACTGTTAGACAAAACATACAGTGGAATAATCAGAATTTAATTAGGTTTGTTTGTTGTTGTAGCAGCTTTCAGATTCTTTCGTCTTAGGAAGGAGTGAATCCCTAGATTACTCACAGGCACATGAAAATAACTGAGCCACAGGGAGGAATTTTTACATTGCGTTTCTCAGCTCTTAATCATGCACAGCACCTGTGCTTTCTGAAAGCTGCAAATCCCTCTTTATCTTCATTATTTTGATGAGGTAACAAGATGAATCCATCTCTAGAACACTGCAAAACTAACTTGTAAAAAATGGTCTCCAACCCCATAATCTGTCCTTGATCATACCTATTATTTGGAATTCTTTAGGGAAACTAGATTCTGAGAGAAGTATTATTGGTGTCCTAGTTGTTGCAGATGATTTAAAGTCCTCTAGAAAAGTTAATATTGAGAGTAGACTGAGAAGATTTTAATAGAAAGATTTTTCATAAACAAGGGAAATGGAGTTTGAATAGAGGACATTTTCCATGTGCATCCTATTTTCATATTTCACAGCTCCACAATAAACACAGCAACTGAAGAAAAGTTTCCAGCTCTGGAAATATCCAGCAGGTTTAAGTAATGTTATTTGCTTTAGCCACCTCTTCAAACATATGTTTATTGCAATTGCTGATATAAAAGCTTTTGTGTAAAAGTCTTTATTTTTTACAGATGAAATATAAATCTGATTTTATAATTCCTCTGCCCACTTATTATTAGCTATTATCAATGCAGAAAGAGGGGACAAAAAGCTCACAAACACTCTACAGTTTCACAAGATGAATTGCAGGGAGAAAGTGACTGAGATGGGTCAACAGTATCCCAGGGCCTTGGAGGATGAGTTCCCAGGGGAGGTGCACCTCTAATCCCTAATGGAGAGGCCCTCCCTCCTGGAGCAGGGACACCTACTGGCGTCCCTCGAGCAGGGGGAAGCCTAGTTGGTGGGCTTCATACCAGGTGGAAGAACTATAATGCCTTCAGGTGGGGTGCTCTGCTTACAGGTGTGGGTGGAGTCCCCATCCTGGTGGACTGCTTTGGGGCTCCAGCAATGCTGGTAGCAGCTGCGGCCATGCCATCTCCCTGTGGGTCAGTTCCTGCTGAGATAGCCCTCCAACCCCTTAGACAGGGCCTGCTAACCCAGCAGGAGCCTGGGGAATTGGTGCAACAGCTGGTACTCCTGGGCCAGCTGCCCTAGCAACTCCAGAGCCTCCTGCAGCTCCACATGAGCAAGGCCAGTATCTTGGGGGTGGTCCCTCCTCGCCATGGATACCAAGTTCTCCCCATGAATCAAGACCAGACCTAAGACCTACTTTTCTTCACTCTCTGGCTGCTTTCAGTTCTTTGGCTTGCTCTTCCTGAACTCATCATACTCACAGAGGATCAAATTCATATTCATATTCTTGTCAAAAGCCTTGAAGAGGCTGGTGAAGGCTCGGCTGTCTTGCTGGGATAGCTCACTCTGTTGTCACCGTGCTGTGGCGTCTTGTGGAGTCATGATTGCTCCACCTAATCTGATGTCCACAGTTAACATTTCAAAATACTTAAGACCCAGGAGAAGGCAACAGATAAAGGTACAACATGGGCTTTCCTGGAAACAACACAGCTGGATAGAAGCTTCAAATGGGAAATGGAATCTGGTCTTTGGAATCAGCCTCCTCACTGTACATTGCTTTTACTACCTGTTGGGGTCTCAGTTAAGATTGCCTGCTGGGCCCTGCCTGGACACTCAACCCAGGCACCTGCTGCTGCTAAGAACAAATCAGGTACAACTGACACCCTTGGCTGCTTGCTGAGGCGTCCTTCTGCGTTTCATGTGGACGCCTACCTCTGGCACATGCTGTCCTGCCCTCCATCCTGGCCTGCCCTCCATCCTGGCTGCAAGCGTTACCTTGCTCGCTCCACCCTGTCAAGGACCTGCTGAGGCAGAGGTACAGCGGCATCGGCTTCTCCAGCGGCTACCTCATTCTGTGCAAGACTCGCTGCCACCACAAACCAGGTATTAGATGATTTGTATGCCAGAAAGAATCTCTGGACAACCTTTTCATATGTTTAATTCTCTAATTCTTGAATATCAGAAACAAGACTAATTGAATAGTTTCATAGTAAAATGAGTAGAAACTTGATCTACAGGGACACGTTGCCTGTATCTGAACCAGGTATTTAAAAAAAGTGCTTAATGTTCAGCTTAAGACTGGCATATATAATTTTTGTGAATTCAACAAAAATAGTTTAAATGGTTTTACATCCCATAACTGAATAGGGTATAGACAAAGAGCTATGGCCGGAGAAGGATGACCACGTTTGATAAACATTCTTGACACTTGAATCTGGAAGACCTGGAGCAGTGGCCACTGAAGCCAGGGTGGTTTAATTTATAGTTACATCATTTCAAGTTTTGAATATCAGCAGGTACAAGTGAAAGTGAATCCATATTGGTCACAGATGTGAAAAAACATCATCCTTTATTATGTGATAGGTTTAGCTGGCTTTCTCCTGAATTACATAGATGGTCTGTTTATACACAGGTGTACCATATCCAAATCTTTTAATTATTATTTGATTATTCACGTTTTCCTAGTTGTGATCATTCCCACCAAGAAATTTATAATAAGCAGCTAAGGGTGGCACCTGTGGCTCAAAAGGGTAGGGCGCTAGGTCTATGCCAACATATGGGCATAGGTCCCGTATGTCGGAGGTGGCAGGTTCAAACCCAGCCCCAGCCAAAAAAACTGCAAAAAATAAATAAATAAATAAGCTATCACCAATATAATAAGCAGCTAATGGGGGCAGCCAGGAACATGGGTTTTCAGCGTGGAACAAATTACCACCAAAAAGAGAGTTGCCCAAACTCTACATAGACGAGGAGCATAATCAGTTTTTGGTAATGAATTCTCAGGGTTATTTGCATACCTTATTTTCCATGTATTTGTGGCTGCTCAATCAAGATTTATGTATATTCATCAATTTTTCAAGTCTGATTAGCCTTAAGAAAACATAACAAATTTCTATGCTCCTTCCCCCCAAAAATGTCACCCACAATTAAAATTAAGGTCATGATACAAAATTGACTGGTGGTAGAGTGCCAAGATTTGCAATTCAGAATGGTGTCAGGACAAAATCATAAACTAAATTAGTTGTGTATATGCCCGCCCTGATAGGGCAGAGAAGAAGTCGGTGTATTAGGCCAAAGTTACCAGTTGGAGGGAGCATTGATCAACTTTGGGTAGAAATCCAAGCATTTGTTTCTTTAATTCAGGAAAATGCATCATATAAGTACACTAAATAATGAAAAGAAAGCCCTTAATAGAACATGCCAGTGGTGTCTTAGGTGACAACATAGGCCAAGGTTCACAAATCCTCAAAGATTATTTTCATCTGTTAACCGGACAAAGTAGCCTATCATTCAGTGAACAAGCTAGAGAACTTCTGCAGTTAAAGGCAAACACACTTCATTATGGATGGTAGGGCTGGCCCAGGACAGCGTGGCACTTTCAGTGATGGTGAACGTCGCTGGCGCGGTCTCTGCTGCTGCCCTTCTGCTGCTGCCCTTCTGCTGTTGCACGGCTGATTCCAAATGCATTGGCTAATCCCAGGCTTTGCATTAACATAAATGTGATGTGGTCTATTATCCCGCTGTTCAATAAAATCACTTTTTTAAACCTTTCCCAAAGAAAAATGCCACATCCTCCTCTAGAGGATTATCATTTATTATTTATAGAAACAAGTTAT
This sequence comes from Galago senegalensis, assembly GCA_963575145.1. Classification (NCBI taxonomy): domain Eukaryota; kingdom Metazoa; phylum Chordata; class Mammalia; order Primates; family Galagidae; genus Galago; species Galago senegalensis. The sequence goes on along the minus strand of CAUYTI010132130.1, from coordinate 196 downwards.
CATTTATATGAAATAAATTTCTAACAAAAAGTTCAGAAGTATAAGAATTTGGGGGGGCTCGGCACCTATAGCTCAACCGGCTAAGGCGCCAGCCACGTACACCTAAGGTGGCGGGTTCGAATCCCCAGCCCGGACCTGCCAAACAACAATGACGGCTGCAACCAAAAAATAGCCGGGCGTTGTGGCGGGCACCTGT